>CAUDMG010003567.1:1430000-1505000 GCA_958450375.1 Homarus gammarus | reverse complement strand
ACTGACCCATATATGCTGCTGGTGAATGTGATGTATTTCCTTCTTTGTGTACGAACCTCTGTCCTGCGTGGCAGTGAACAGTGGCATTACCCACATGAATCTGACCTATATATAGTGTCAATGAATATGATGCATTCTTTGTGTACGAACCTCTGTCCTGTATGGCAGTGAAAAGTGACATTACCCACATGAATCTGACCGACGTATATGCATGTATGTGTGCGTGTGTGCATGTATATGTACGTGTACATGTATATGTGTATGTATATACGCATATGTATGTATATGTGTGTGTGTGTGTGTTTACATATATGTATATGTACTGTCAATGAATATGATGCAAATCTTTGTGTACGAACCTCTGTCCTGCATGGCAGTGAACAGTGACATTATCCATATGAATCTGACCTCTATACATTTATAGTTGTTAATGAATATGATGTATTTCTTTGTGTATGAACCTCTGTCCTGCGTGACAGTGAGAAGTGATACCACCCTCAGTGTCAAGACCTGACTGAATTACTCAGAATAGGCAAACTGTACTACAAGCTCTGCCAATAAATTTGTTAAACTAAAAAAAAAAAAAATGTGTCTTAACCTGTAACCCTTGGAACCCCATAAAAAGTTTTCTAATTGTATATAAGTTTAGTGTTTTCTAAATCTCTTAATTTTATCAAGGATTTTTTTTTATTCTTCTTTTTCTTTATTATATTGACCATCATCATCGTCTTCATCATCATCATCACCACCACCACCACCACCACCACCACCAACATCACCACCACCACTGTTACCACCATCATCACCACCACCAACATCACCACCACCACCGCCATCACCACCACCACCATCACCACCACCACTGTTACCACCATCATCACCACCACCATCACCACCACCACCACTGTTACCACCATCATCACCACCACCAACATCACCACCACCACTGTTACCACCATCATCACCACCACCAACATCACCACCACCAACATCACCACCACCAACATCACCACCACCACCACCATCACCACCACCACCACCATCACCACCACCACTGTTACCACCATCATCACCACCACCATCACCACCACCACCACTGTTACCACCGTCATCACCACCACCAACATCACCACCACCACAGTTACCACCATCATCACCACCACCAACATCACCACCACCACTGTTACCACCATTATCACCACCACCACTGTTACCACCATCATCACCACCACCACTGTTACCACCATCATCACCACCACCAACATCACCACCACCACCACTGTTACCACCATCATCACCACCACCAACATCACCACCACCACCACTGTTACCACCATCATCACCACCACCAACATCACCACCACCACCAACATCACCACCACCACCACTGTTACCACCATCATCACCTTTACACATTTAATTAGCTTACACTTTCCACCTTACCTTTCCTCTCACTTCCTCATCCACTGAGTCACACCTTCGTTCTGCCTCCTGCTGTGTTAGCCTAATTCGGTCCACGGGGGGGGGGGGGGGGGGTTAGACCAGCTGACTCATGGATCACACCTATACTATGTTTATCGAGGAGCCAGCTGTAGCGAACACGTGTGGGGGGGGGGGGGGGAGGGGGGAGGGTAAAACAAACAATCCTGTCTTTAGTTTTACCAAGGTCAAGTGTGTGTGTGTGTGTGTGTTTTTCATGTGACCCGATTGTACATGTGTCACTTTTGTCTGTCCGTACCTCCGTCTGTTTGTTCGTACTACTCTCCGTCCTTTAGTTCCCGAGTGTCTGTCCGTTCTACCATCTGTCCGTCCGTGCTTCCGTCTCGTGTTATGTTGTCAGGTAGATTCGGCCAATAAGTATCCAGCATAAAGTAGTGAAACATTTTATAAGCTTCACGTTCTATAATACCTCCTGGGCTACAGTAGAGTCTCTGGGGCAGTTGTGACGCCATTTTGACACCCTCCATTATGTCAGATATTAAGTGAACTAATATATTTACAGTATCCATCACGTTCCAGTTTCTTCTCCCTTAAGTCGAGTCATATCGCCCAAGATGGTGCCGAATTTCACTGAGACTCTACCGTGAAGCCAAAGTGTTCTGTCAACCCCTCAGTTAATGTGATGATAAAAGGTAATTTGAGAATCTTTTGAGACTCCTGGTAGTGGTGTGGAGATTCTCATTGGTTCTTATGATTTATTTTTTTTATCGTAACTGGATATGTTAAACTGGTGAACTTCATAAAGATGATGGTGAAGTGTATGATGTTTAGGTTATGCTGAGACTCCACTGTAAACACACTTACCTGATGATTTAAACACCTTAAGGCTGCCTTGAAGACGTTAGGTTAGGTTAAATAATGTTTGGTTGGATTAGGTTAAGGTTAGGTTAAATTAGGTGGGAATTTCACGTGATCAGAGAAAAATAAAACTATCTTGAAAAGCTGCGCAATGCGTTTTATTACAGGTAGAGAGATTGACGCACTGCACCACACCACACTACACTACACTACATGCCAAGGAATATAGAGGAAGGACATTTAACTCCCCTTAACACCCATTATTTTCTTAGTGGCCTCCGATTGAGGGAGCAACATTATAGAAAACTTGTTGATAATATTTGGGTAACTATTTTAAACTGTTAACAATCTGTCTGGCATCTTATTCATACCTTAGGTTTATTTATGATTAGTTTTATATATTCATCAGTTGAGATTAAATTTAAAGTATGTAATGTTAAAGATGTATAAAAATTAGAAATATATTGTATAGTACAGCACACTCAGTAGTGTGAGCACCTGTCAAGTACAGCGCCGTATTTTTCGGAGAGCGATGGAATTTCAGATGGGTGCAATTTCCTTTACCTTTCTACACTTGACACAGTCATAGGTACTTCTCTTAGGAACTATATTTACGCATTTAACAGATTGAACAAGCCACAGTCTTCTTACCAAATGTATATAATTCCTGATTGTAGATCAACCGTAAGTTCCACTCTAGTGTGGTGAGAAAGGGACGGCGTCTATGTAAATAGACGTGAATCAACGTCCGTTCGATATTACTGTAGGTTGTGAGTGATTGACAGATTTGTAAAAAAAATGGGACCAGCAGTAGGTGTCAATATCCTCGAATTTTAACGTTTTCAATTTAGCAAATTATTCGTTAGTATGATCATTTTTTTTTTTCAAGTAGGTCATTGCCCGCACAATTCTCTTTTGTGCAGCAATCAGGGGTTGTGTTTTTGAAGAGCCAGAGGCCCCCCCCCCCCCCCCCCCATGGTGTGTGACAGTGTATCAGGTGTTGGTAAACAAGATAATAATAGACTTCTTTCATAGCTGTGAGAGTGAGTGACTCGAGTGTGATACATGATACCGCACTGTTTATTGACTTCACTGTGATGGCTTAGATGTGGTTTTTCTAGATAAGTTTCTCATCAACAATAACCCCAAGGAATTTAGTATTTTGTTCGCGTTTGAAGACTGTATTACCAAGGTGCAGGGGGTCCAAATCTGTAGGTAAGTTTTTCCTTCTTTGAAAGATTGTGTAGTGGGCTTTTTGGAGGTATAAGGTCAGTTTATTACATAGTACCCAGGTCCTGACTTTAGTCAATTCAGTGTTCATAGTTCTCATTTAGGAATGAAGATCCGAGTTGTTGGCAAAGAGATTACTATCGTCTGCAAATAAACTGCATTTATGCGTGTGCTGGAGCGCACTCTATTGTTTATGTACAATAAGAACAGTACAGGACCAAGAATGGAGCATTGAGGAACGCCATACAAAACTGGTGAGGAATCAGATTGATGATTATCATAGCAGACATACTGCTTCCTGTTAGACAGATATGAGGTAAACCAATTGTGAGATAAGCCCTTAACGCCGTAATGTTCAAGCTTTGACAGGAAGATGGTATGGTCGACAGTATCAAAGGCCTTAGAGAGGTCCAGGAATATTCCGACTGTGAACTGACTGTCATCAAAGGGGTTTAAGATGTCATTAATAAAGGATAGCAGAGCACTCTCAGTTGACCTTCTAGCTCTAAATCCAAACTGGGCGTCTGTAAGGATGTTATTGACACTGCAGAAGGAATTTAGTCTACTCCATGCTAGCTTCTCCAGTATCTTACTCAAGGCTGGGAGGACTGATATGGGGCGGTAATTCTTGAAGAGACCTTTGTCCCCAGATTTTTTATATACTAGCTGAACTTCAGCAAATTTCAGTTTATCCGGAAAGACACCACTAGTAAGGAGGAGTTACAAATGTGTAGGAGAACAGGTAGCGTATGTTGATGAAGTGGTAGATAATGGCTTTGGTTAGGTTAGGTTCATATGTTTGTGACACACACTGTTACGACCGTGTCGTATTTTTCTATTTTTTTTTATATAACATGTTGTTCCATATTATTCCTGTAATGATGTGTTAAATTTACTATTATATATTCTAGTCACCTTACCCTGTGCTGCTAAGGTTTTAACTGTCATTATTTGTGCAAGCCCATCTTATTTCTTTATTTTGTATTGTAACCAGTATTCTTTGTTCTCTAACGACCATCTGCTTCGTTAAACGACCCACCGGCGGGTCGCGTGGCGAGAGCCGACCTTATATATAGGACCCACGAACTGACGGAGTGAGTTCAGTCCTCTTGTCATACAGTCCACATCCTTTGAGTGACATTCGTCACCTGTTACTTATACTTAATTTATTTGCGTTGTTCCTGTCGCCACCAATGTGGTATATCTGTGTGAGTACCTATTTATGTCTCTATTTTTGTCCATCAGTATTAGCTTCGTTATATTTAAGTAATTCAATGTTGTTTCACGTTAGTTAATTTCAGTGTTAGTTTTTATATGTTTATGCAGTGTTAACGTAATCCAATGCTTTATTTTTATTCTTTTGATGTTTCGATGTTTAGTATCATTTGTGTCTTAAAAAGTTTCGATGGTGAATCAATTTGTTGTGACAGCCTACGAGGCTCTTTATTGTGTTAATATTTAATTAATTAAATTCTTAAAGGTTTACTTTATTTATTTTTATTCCCTTTTAATTTACTTCACTTGTTTTGTTTGGTTACGCCTAGAACCTGGATATTTAAGTAAATTAAGAGACGGCGTAACAACACACACACACACACACACACACACACACACTCTTTCATTAATTCATGTGTCACTAAAATAACGCCCCACGGATTTTTTTTGTACAGTATAGAAAACCTTTGGACTAAATTTTCACACGGTACAGCATTAAGACTAATCCCCACACGGTACAGCATTAAGACTAATCCCCACACGGTACAGCATTAAGACTAAATCCCCACACGGTACAGCATTAAGACTAAATCCCCACACGGTACAGCATTAAGACTAAATCCCCACACGGTACAGCATTAAGACGAATCCCCACACGGTACAGCATTAAGACTAATCCCCACACGGTACAGCATTAAGACTAAATCCCCACACGGTACAGCATTAAGACTAAATCCCCACACGGTACAGCATTAAGACTAAATCCCCACACGGTACAGCATTAAGACTAAATCCCCACACGGTGCAGCATTAAGACTAAATCCCCACACAGTACAACATTAAGACTAATCCCCACACGGTACAGCATTAAGACTAATCCCCACACGGTACAGCATTAAGACTAAATCCCCACACGGTACAGCATTAAGACTAAATCCCCACACGGTACAGCATTAAGACTAAATCCCCACACGGTACAGCATTAAGACTAATCCCCACACGGTACAGCATTAAGACTGAATCCCCACACGGTACAGCATTAAGACTAAATCCCCACACGGTACAGCATTAAGACTAAATCCCCACACGGTACAGCATTAAGTCTAAATCCCCACACGGTACAGCATTAAGACTAATCCCCACACGGTACAGCATTAAGACTAAATCCCCACACGGTACAGCATTAAGACTAAATCCCCACACGGTACAGCATTAAGACTAATCCCCACACGGTACAGCATTAAGAATAAATCCCCCCACGGTACAGCATTAAGACTAAATCCCCCCACGGTACAGCATTAAGACTAATCCCCACACGGTACAGCATTAAGACTAATCCCCACACGGTACAGCATTAAGACTAAATCCCCACACGGTACAGCATTAAGACTAAATTCCCACACGGTACAGCATTAAGACTAAATCCCCACACGGTACAGCATTAAGACTAAATCCCCACACGGTACAGCATTAAGACTAATCCCCACACGGTACAGCATTAAGACTAAATCCCCACACGGTACAGCATTAAGACTAATCCCCACACGGTACAGCATTAAGACTAAATCCCCACACGGTACAGCATTAAGACTAAATCCCCACACGGTACAGCATTAAGACTAAATCCCCACACGGTACAGCATTAAAAGAACAACACCAACGCAAATATTAAGAGCATTAAAGTCTTGTCCTGTGGTAACTACTCCTGACAACACTTAACACACAGGTATATACACCCCAGTAGCTCATCCCAGGGTGTAGCGATGATCCAGTGTCGTGTTGAAGGGTGTTATCTCCTGCCTCCCTTAAAGGTGCCACGCTATTAGCCCTTCCTCCCTCCCTTCCTCCCCTTCCTTCCTTCCTCCCACCCACCCGCCCCTCACTCACTGCCAGGGTGGGGGGGGGTGGGGGCGTCAAGCCACTAAGGAGAGGAAGAACTCGTAGATCAGCCGCAGATTTCGTCGACGGTTTGATGATCGTGTCTTACCGAGAGTCGTGACAGGAATGTAGGCTACTTTTGGTGTTGTGTGGTTGTTGGGGTTGTGGTGGTTGTGATTGTTGTTGTTTGAGTTGCTATTATTGATGTTGTGATTGTTTTGATTGTGGGGCAGTTGTGGTTGTTGTAGACGCTGTGGTGGTTGTGATTGTTGTAGAGGTGGTGATTGTGATTTTTGTTGGGGCTGTGGTGATGATTGTTGCTGTCGATTATTATGATTGTTGTTGCTGATTTAGTTAGTGATTATTACCAGGCCCGAGTTGTAATGGTACTACCTCGAGGACAAGTTGAGGTAAGAGGAAGGTGTCTGGTAAAAGGCTGCTGTACGTGTACCATGTGGAGGAAGTCGATGTTCCGTGCTGCTCCTTGCCTCTATGAAATAATTATGGCCTTTTTTTTTGTCTCCCTCTTTGCCTTGCGCGTCCGAATTTGTAAACGCACGAACTCGAAGAAGCGGCAATGGATTTTGATAAAACTTGATTCGTGGACCTAACTTACACGTATTTCGGACCCTTGTAAGAATCAGAGTTTTCGTTCCTTGTTTACAGATATTATGACCTGTTATATGCGCATTTAAATTTGTAATGACGGTAACACAAAGATTATTTAACGGATGTTGATGAAACTTGTAATCTGGCTGTAGAATAATAAGATCTTAGAACAGCGCAAGAGATTTTATTTTCGTTAGTTGTTTTGAGGGAATCACGGCTCGTTTGTTTCCCTGTGAGGATGGCGAGACCGACACGGTGAACGCGGCCGCCGGAACAAACATGACAGGACCTCGGTAATCGGTGTCTACCCTCCATGTTTTAGGGAGTTATGAGCCACCCGACAGCGAGGGAGCTTAGGCCACTCCGTCTTGTGTGTGTGTAAGGCGGTGTAGGGTGGCTTTGATAATGATGATTTAAATATTTTTCTAATTTTTCAGGGAACAATTTGCCAGATGAACATAATGCAAACTATAAACTTTTTTTACCTAACCTAACCTAACCTAACCTAACATTTAAAACCTAAACGTCAGGACAACCAAAGTCGTCTTAGATGAAACAGTGAAATAATGTTACTGTCTTCCTATCGACTGTACAGTATGTTGCTAGATATAACATTATTACATATTTAGAAAGTTTTGGTCAGTGCTGATACAACACAGTGTACACAAAGGGGGGCCTCAGTTCCCCAGCCGTAAGTTGAGTACAGTTGTACACACTCACCTCTGGGTGGACTGCCAGTGCCCCCAGCTTGAACCAGATCAGTGTTGTTTCCACTCGGCCACAGCACCACACACTCTGTAGGTAAATTGTCGGTTATTAGTAGGTAAAGGTAGTAAATGATCTCGTTCCTCACCCACCCCACGACACGACCTCCCTGGCGTGGCCGAGGTCCTTATACTACCTGTGACGGTGAGTGAAGGTGTTGTATACTACACGTCACATTACCTGCTGGCTGTACTGTGTCTCACCCAACCTTCTCTTTGTGTAGTACAGTAACTGCTTTTACTACAGTAACACACCATATATATATATATATATTGCTGCTAAACTGTCGTTATATATAAATCTGTTAGCTTGAAAATTATGGCGGAAAAAATAGGCGTATTTGAAGGAAATGGCAGACCCCGCCAGGCATTTCCACAACGACGAGCAGAAAAGAATTTTACCTACCAGCTTTTATTGTGAGTTGGTGTGTGTGTTTATGTGTATCTGTGTGTGTGTGTATCTGTGTGTGTGTGTGTGTGTGTGTGTGTTTATATGTGTATCTGTGTGTGTGTGTGTATCTGTGTGTGTATGTGTGTGTGTGTGTGTTTATATGTGTATCTGTGTGTGTGTGTGTGTGTGTGTTTATAATAATAATAATAATAATTGACGGTTTATTGAAAAAGTTCTGCAGCCCGAAGGCTGAAAATGTTAAAACATTGGTGGTTTAACAAAAGCCTTCATTAGAGAAAGGTAAAGGAACATACAGTGAACATATAGATTATTGTAGGTGTTGAACAGCAAAAACGTAGTGTAGTAACTCCCTCCCAGATGGTGTTAGGAGGGACCTCACGTGGTGTAGTAGTTCCCTCACAGATGGTGTTATGAGGGGCCTCACGTGGTGTAGTAATTCCCTCACAGATGGTGTTATGAGGGGCCTCACGTGGTGTAGTAATTCCCTCACAGATGGTGTTATGAGGGGCCTCACGTGGTTTAGTAATTCCCTCACAGATGGTGTTATGAGGGGCCTCACGTGGTGTAGTAACTCCCTCACAGATGGTGTTATGAGGGGCCTCACGTGGTGTAGTAATTCCCTCACAGATGGTGTTATGAGGGGCCTCATGTGGTGTAGTAATTCCCTCACAGATGGTGTTATGAGGGGCCTCACGTGGTGTAGTAATTCCCTCACAGATGGTGTTATGAGGGGCCTCATGTGGTGTAGTAATTACCTCACAGATGGTGTTATGAGGGACCTCACGTGGTGTAGTAATTCCCTCACAGATGGTGTTATGAGGGGCCTCACGTGGTGTAGTAACTCCTTCACATATGGTGTTATGAGGGGCCTCACGTGGTGTAGTAATTCCCTCACAGATGGTGTTATATGAGTGAGGTGTGGTTCCAGGCCTTCCTATCGTAGACGGATTAACACATCGCTGGTTGTTGGGTCTCACGGGCCGTTATCACTGGGTACCTGGGACCTCACTGTGTGAAGGTTAACTTGGGTACGACTGTTACTGTTGAGTTGTTCTCACTGACTTTAGCACTGTTCACCTCTGTTTAACACTGGTTCCATTCCTTTCCTAAATGAAATAGTAACTTCTGGCGAGAACATGTTGATATTCCGGTGGGGAGGAGGGTTCAGGGGAGGGGGTTGGTATGGGCCAACATAACAGTTGACCTGGCTGCTCCGAGAGGAGCACCAGGTACGTCTTGACCCTTCCGTGTGTGTGTGTGTGTTTATTTGTGTATCTGTGTGTGTGTGTGTGTGTGTGTGTTTATATGTGTATCTGTGTGTGTGTGCGTGTGTGTGTGTATTTATACGTGTATCTCTGTGTGTGTCTCCACCATATTCAATATATGCGGTCATTCTAAACACCCCCCCCCCCCCACGCCGCTCTCACCACACAGGATATAAAAACAACCCTCGTCCGTATGTCTGTTTGTCTGCCATGTGTCCGAAATACTGTACCGGATGACGTGAACAAATAGTAATGTCTGCTTGAGGAACTTCACGCGTGGGTAATGACAACAAAATCCCAGACGAGTTCCACAAACTGTATTTCTTGTCCTTATTGTAGAGAGTTACAGTGTAAACCCTTGGACTGTGACCCTTATGGTGACATTATTATTATTATTATTATTATTATTATTATTATCCAATTTTCTAGTATAATTATGAGTACGGAATAAGATAATTTATTGCTTTGAAATTTAATGATCAATTTCATGCATAATGGCCCGCCAGTGATGCTGAAAATAGACCTGTCTTTATTGTGTAAATTATTCATTATTCACCCTGACACCGTCCTGGCCTTGTCACTGTAGGCCTGGCACCATTCTGGCCCTCTCACTGTAGGCTTCAATTCATCCTGGCCCTCACTGATCTAATAATAATAATAATAACAATAATAATAATAATAATAATAATAATGATAATAATAATGATAATAATAATAATAATAATAATAATAATAATGATAAAAATGATAATGATAATATTAGTAATAATAATAATAATCAGTCATAATAATCAAAATTACTACTGTTACTAACAATAATAATAAATATATAAAGTTAAATGTAAAGGAAGAAGAAGAACAAGAAAAATGCGCAGAGGAAAAAGAAAAATGCTAAGACCGAGAATTGAATTAATGAAGAGGGCGACCTTAGTGCCACCATCACAGTAATGAGACGCAGCCTTAACTTGTTATTGAGGGCCAGGTGGGCGGGAGCGTGCCTGGGTGTAAGTAGGTGAATGTCAACTTGTATAGCACCGTCAGCAATCTATGTGGCACCACCCTGGAGTGTCATCTAGTGGTGCACTGTGCCAACATATTATGTGGCATCGATCTGGCGTTTCTTTCTCATAAAGGAGATAAAACACACACACACACACACACACACACACAGGACCAGGAGAGCCGTGACACAGGCCCATCACGTGCAGGGTCACGGGCGGCAGGACTGTGTAACCCACACCGCGCCTCCCCACCTGCTCAGGTGTACAGTGAATATCATTAAAATCGGCTCATTATTTTCAGGTGCGTGAGTGAAATAAAAATATACACACACAAACATCTACTTATACACACACATGAACTTTTATGAGTGTGCATTCAGTGGTAAATATATACATATTATGCAGTGTATGTATATGTATGCAACTACATAATCGCCAATAAAGGTTTAAAAAGTAACTGCCATTTTTTACGAGTAGGGATATGTTTTTGTTTTTATTGTCACACTCACACACCCTCGACATACACACCCATACACCCCTCGTCACCCGCCCCGACATACACACACACACACACACACACACACACAGCAGGGCGGGGAGGAACACTGCTCGATATTCATGCAACATTGTAGATAATTCCAGCTTCCAAACAGCTAAGGACTCGGGTGTGGAATCTGCCAAAGGCTTGAGGTGCACATCTGATCCGATGTTGAATCTCTTCATCGATGTCCGCGGTGGTTGTACGGGTGGGAGCCGAGATACTGAAAGTGGGTAACATTAGAGAGGGTAGTACCGTTAAGCTGGATGGATGGTGGAGGTGTGGCTGAACCAGCTGTAGGCTGAAAGAAAATCTGAGTCTTACGTACATTCACTTCAACGCCGACGTGTGCATACGCATCTGCGTGGGTGAAGACGTCTGCATACTGAAATTCAGTAATGGAAGCTGCCAACACCTTTGTTCTTGCTTGAAGTCGTCTTATATTGAAAAAACCCTTCATCCGGCACTTTATGTCCACCTCGCCGGCTAAATTGGGACTGGCACGAGTAAGGAAGGCAGCCAAGAAAATGGAAAAGAGAATTAGTGTCAGTACACACCCTTGTTTTACCCCCGTTCGGATGAGGAAGAACTCAGACCGGGTACCATTGTGCAGGACACTACCATTCATGCCATCGTAGAGTTGCCTCACAATGGCGATGAAATTTGGTGGGGAGCCAAAACGCCTGAGGGTCTACCAGAGTCGAAGGTCTTGGTTAGGTCGATGGAGGCCATGTACAGGTCACGACGCTGTTCTCTGTACTTTTCCTGTATCTGGCGGGCAGCAAATATCATGTCAGTGGTGCCACGTGATGGTCTAAAGCCACAATGAGATTCTGGGAGGAAGTTTTCTGCTTCCGCCAGCTACGGACAGCAGCGAGATCCCGCGGTAGTTGCCACAGTCTGACCAGTCTCCCTTGTTCTTATAAAGAGTTTGGGGGATTTCCTCCTTTTCCCATATATTCTCCAGGAGAGAGTAGAGAAGGCTGGTAAGCAGAGGTCCTCCTGCCTTATAAACCTCAGCTGGGATTCCATCAGGCCCTGAGGCTTTATTATTTTTCATCTGTTTGATGACAGTAGCTACCTCATCCAGGGATGGAGGATAGCTGAGATGGCTCGGCTCTGGTTGCTGAGGGACCTATTGGGTAATCAGGACATCTACATCGGTATTTCGGTTGAGCAGGGAATGGTAGTGCTCTTTCCAGTGCTGAAGGAGGCCTTCTTTGTCTTTAATTAGGGAGTCTCAGTTGGATGGAATTTATAAATTTGGAAATTTTTTTTTATCTGCAAATTTTTACATTTCACATACCATATTTTTAAACAGTCGTTCTTTAGATTGTGAAGTTCCCGCTGGGCCACTTTCTTCTTGCTGAAGGTATCAGCTTTGGTTCGAGACTGAGGGTTGTTCTGCCAGGCAGTTAAAGCAGCACGTTTACCATTGACGAGAACATTGATTTCCGAGTCATTTTCATCAAACTAGTCCTGCTGTTTTCTTTGGCCGAGGGTCTCTCTGCAGGTTTTGTCATGAGTGTTGAGAATATCTCATTCACCGGGATTTGGGTTGTGTGTTGTCGGGGTGTTTATCATCCCATGATCGAGCTGCTCCGTGAAAGTATGTGCTACCGCTGGCTCCTCCAGACGATTAGTGTTAAAACCTTTTCTGGTGGCTTATTGCCTTCGCCGTTTTGAGGCGACGTGAAGTGAGAGCTTGGCTCTGACAAGCCAATGATCAGTGTCTCAGTAGTCTGAGCCACGCATGGCTCAGGTGATGAGGACATCTCGGCGATCTCTTTCTCTGACAACGATGTAGTCAATGAGATGCCAGTGTTTGGATCGTGGGTGTTGCTACGAACCATTGAACTTGTCGGCCTGTCTAAACAAGGTATTGGTGATAGTGAGGTTGTGTGCAGCACACTTGCTGAAGAGGTGTAGGCCATTGGGCTTACACTTGCCTAGTCCATTTCTCCCTATGATTCCCTGCCAAATGTTAGCATCTCTACCAACTCTCGCATTGAAGTCACCTAGGAGCACAACCGGATCTTCTCTGGGGTAGAGGATAGCAGTCGGTCAAGGTTAGCATAAAAGACTTCCTTGATGTCATCCTCTACATCCAGTCTTGGGGCGTATGCACTGATGAAGAAGGTATGACGTGAGTGATTCAGTGGTACTCGGAGCGTCATGAGGTGGTCGTTGATCCCAACAGGCATTTCAGTTATCCTGTGTATGATGCATTAGCGATGACAAAACCAACTCTATAAATGCATGTTCTCTCTGCAGCAGGCTTACCCTTCCAAAAGAAGGTATAGCCAGACCCCCGTTCTGTGAGCCGACCCTCGTCTGGGAGCCGGGACTCACTAGTGGCTGCTATATCGATGTTATACCTAGCCAGCTCTTTTGCTACAAGGGCGGTTCTTCTTTCAGGAAGCTCAATTGTGCCAGTACCCAGAAGGGTCCTGACATTCCATGCAGCGACCATAAGGGGTTGTATAGTTTGTTTTTGTTTGGATTTGTGATTTTGATTGTGTTTTCGACCAAATATGGATGGCCTTACTTTGTGCTGTAGCCCAGTCAGGTTGGTTTTTCGGCAGGTTATGTTTAGGGAACATTTTCTAGCCCCCTCCCCATGTGGTGTAAGCAGAGTGGCTCCTCGAAAGGGCTGGTCATTCGCACAGACAGGACCGAATTGCACTGCTGCCTAGATCCCAGTGCTTAAACGACCATCTTATCTGTGCCGCCCATGTGCAGAGTTGTGACTAGAGACTCCCGGCAGTGGTGACTCTTCCATCGACAAAGGACTTTTGAGGGTATAGGGGTTTTGATGATGAGAGTCATGATGAGCTGAATGATGGCTGCGTGCGAGTTCATTTATGTGGTGAGGCAGGAGCACAGGTTGCAACCACACATCTTGGCTCTCCCTTTTCCTGATCCAGTGGTGCAAGTGTTGCAATGACTGGGGAGAGGGAAAGTTGCAATGGATTGCCAATAGCCCAGTTTGTTGGGTTTCGCCTTAGTAGCCTGTCCATCAGGCATTGCCTTCATCTGCCGGTGTAGTCATTGGGTTCCCATGATGGTCACCTCTTCCGCCTATATCACCGTTGGGGTCTTGTTGGAGCGCTGTAAGCATGTCTACCTGATGCTGGGCTCCGCAGATTTTTCGTTTGGGCTTACTCCTGTAACCTTATACCTCCCAAGGTTAATCCGCAAGGCAGCGGGGCAATGGTTGATAGGCGCCAGGAATTTTAGTTTACCACGGAATTATTATTATAATTCAACAGATATTTTATGTAAAAATTTAAACACAATCTCTGTAAATTTTACAAGTAGTCTGTTAATTCAACAGATATTTTATGTAAAAATATATACAGAATCTGTAAATTATACAGAAAATGTTTGGCAATAATGCAACCAGAGAATTTATTGTAAATTTTACAAGTTTTTTTAACAGTGTCATGGTTTTAGTATGAATCCGTGGTAGTAGGAGTGGATTATATTATATAAAGATAATAATATGTAGTATTTCTTATTTCTTACCGTAGAGTCCGATACCTTCACACTGATTACTTACAGGAGATTATGGCGTATCTACGTAGAAGTCCACTCCACCACTCGACATTCCATGATTTATACTTGATAAATGATGATTTAATGAATTCATTTAATTTTCAACATCCATCTAAGTTATCGGTTATACTATGTCATAACCAATCAGTCATTACCTTTAGTAATAATAAGATAGGATCACAGATACGGGCAGATAATTGCACTTACATTTATTTGTCAAGCTTCCATACAATGATTTACAATTTGCATGGATATATGATTTACTCACGTTCACGCTGTAATAAAATTAATCTTCTAAAACAAGGAATTTTCAACTTGGGGACACATGTGGTTTCTCTACTATGGGTGTGACTTAACAGAGCCTTAATTCTTCAAGTGATACATTTACTGCCAGCCTGGATTGCTTTTGTTGCAACCAGGCTTCATCACAAGAACTTCTTCCCATGGCCATAACAACAAAAAGGTACTCTTGGGTTACCACACATAGTCTCGCGTCACTGACAGTCACTGTGGACGGTTGTCGCGGCAAGTAGAACTGGTAAGCGTGACTTGAATTAACCATTAGGTGCAATAGACCAGCCTGGATTGCTTTTGTTGCAACCAGGCTTCCACACGTGATATTTCCACAGGGATAACAAACCTAGGTTAACACACTTAGTCTCGTGTCGATCACGTCACGGTAGACGGGTGTCGTGCAGGAGAACTCTGTAAGCGTGAATTAATTAACCATTTACTGTAGGTTTGATAGGCCAGCCTGGACTGCTCTTGTCGCAACCAGGCATCCACACGTGATATTTCCACGGGGATAACAAATCTAGGTTAACACGCTTAGCCTCGTGTCGACGACGGTTCACAGGACGGAGTGCGGTGGAGGACTCTGTGTGGTGTGGTGTCCCGCTCCCTTTCAGGAGGGAGAGAGTCAAGACGACTTCTTAACTAACCCATGGCTCAGGGGATACTCCTTAAAATGAGGTTTTTGGGTGTGAAGCGATGAACAGTACAACACTGTTTCACTGCCCACCCCCCTAAAGGCTGGCTGACATACACTAATTGAAAAATACATGTCCCAGTTATGCCTCGCCGGGCGTCTTATCTCTGGTAAAACAAACTTTGGAGTTGGTTGCGTGGGTAAGCCTAACACAACCCATGACAATCGCCCCTACTAAGAAAAATTTTCTTCGGAGAATAAAAATTTCAGCACCTGTATACAATCAAGAGAATGCCAAGCCCAGACACACAATTCAACATTCACACTGTGGTGTGTGTGTGACACTAACACTGCAACGGGATGTAGTCGCCAATCGCCACTGAGGGAAAACCTCAACATATACTTTAGATTTTCAGGCTGGAGGAAAACTCCGAGGCGAGGGTGACAATTCCCGAGCAATAGTTCATGCTAAGCGTAAACACGCTACATTTATGTTACAGCAACGTGTTGTGTAGTGTAGGGTATGTAGACATTGTTTAGGTGGTACAGGTGTCGTGTTATGTTCTTAAATGTAAAGAGGTGTGAAAAGGTTTACATAACATTTGAAGAGTCGTCAGATGCGTGGAGGTTCGAGTTGACCGGAACATATGGACACTCCCACACATAGGTCAGGTCCTAGACACGCTCTGCAATGTCGAATGAACTTTCCCGGTGGTGAAGACAAGGACTCCTCCAGCCGGCTGATGTGGAACTGGGTCCCTCTTTCGCTGAGGGCCCCCAAGGTGAGGGTGTACTCTGCCCATCACTCACCATTGGGTCTACTGTCCACCGCCTCAAGCTGAAGTCCACCAAACTGAAGATGTAAATCTGTCCGTCACTCGCCCTTGGGTTTCTGTCCACCGCCTCGTAGTAAATCGGGAGGCTGAGGTGGAACTGGGTCCCTCCGTTGATGAGGACCCCCAAAGGTGTGGAGGTACTCTTCCCGTCACTCACCCTTGGGTGTGCAGTCCACCGCCTCGTACTGAATCAGCTGGCTGATGTGGAACTGGGTTTGCTGACCACAATGTCCGCCGCCACATTCTCAAGGGTTCGGGGATCACTGTGAGAGGCCACAGGGGTGCAGGTAGAACTCGCCCTCCGTCGCTGTTTCTGGCAAACATCACAAGTCCTCTTCTGTTTCTTTATTCTTCACTTTTAACTTCACATTCAAAATTTCTTAGAGTCCCCTCAAATGTACTAGTAATCATTTCGTAGTACAATATACGCGTTTGCACAAACTGCTGACAAGAGTGCAATTATCCGCGGTCTGTGTCCCTGTTCGGGCGCCAATTGTCATGATTTTGGGGTGGATCCGTGGTAGTAGGAGTGGATTATATTATATAAAGATAATAATATGTAGTATTTCTTATTTCTTACCGTAGAGTCCGATACCTTCACACTGATTACTTACAGGAGATTATGGCGTATCTACGTAGAAGTCCACTCCACCACTCGACATTCCATGATTTATACTTGATAAATGATGATTTAATGAATTCATTTAATTTTCAACATCCATCTAAGTTATCGGTTATACTATGTCATAACCAATCAGTCATTACCTTTAGTAATAATAAGATAGGATCACAGATACGGGCAGATAATTGCACTTACATTTATTTGTCAAGCTTCCATACAATGATTTACAATTTGCATGGATATATGATTTACTCACGTTCACGCTGTAATAAAATTAATCTTCTAAAACAAGGAATTTTCAACTTGGGGACACATGTGGTTACTCTACTGTGGTATGACTTAACAGAGCCTTAATTCTTCAAGTGATACATTTACTGCCAGCCTGGATTGCTTTTGTTGCAACCAGGCTTCATCACAAGAACTTCTTCCCACGGCCATAACAACAAAAAGGTACTCTTGGGTTACCACACATAGTCTCGCGTCACTGACAGTCACTGTGGACGGTTGTCGCGGCAGGTAGAACTGGTAAGCGTGACTTGAATTAACCATTAGGTGCAATAGACCAGCCTGGATTGCTTTTGTCGCAACCAGGCTTCCACACGTGATATTTCCACGGGGATAACAAACCTAGGTTAACACACTTAGTCTCGTGTCGATCACGGTCACGGTAGACGGGTGTCGTGCAGGAGAACTCTGTAAGCGTGAATTAATTAACCATTTACTGTAGGTTTGATAGGCCAGCCTGGATTGCTCTTGTCGCAACCAGGCATCCACACGTGATATTTCCACGGGGATAACAAACCTAGGTTAACACGCTTAGCCTCGTGTCGACGACGGTTCACAGGACGGAGTGAGGTGGAGGACTCTGTGTGGTGTGGTGCCCCGCTCCCTTTCAGGAGGGAGAGAGTCAAGACGACTTCTTAACTAACCCATGGCTCAGGGGATACTCCTTAAAATGAGGTTTTTGGGTGTGAAGCGATGAACAGTACAACACTGTTTCACTGCCCACCCCCCTGAAGGCTGGCTGACATACACTAATTGAAAAATACATGTCCCAGTTATGCCTCGCCGGGCGTCTTATCTCTGGTAAAACAAACTTTGGAGTTGGTTGCGTGGGTAAGCCTAACGCAACCCATGACAAACAGTGATACAGAGACAGGTTAAAGCATCTTAATTTGCACTCCCTCGAGAGACGTAGAGTGAGGGGCGATATGATAGAGGTGTATAAATGGAAGTCAGGGCTGAACAAAGGGGACATTACAAAGGTACTCAAACTATCCAACCAGGAGCGAACTCGTAACATTGGTTTTAAATTAGACAAATTTAGATTTAGGCGCGAGATAGGTAAACACTGGTTTGGAAATAGAGTAGTGGACGAGTGGAATAAGTTACCAAACATCATCATTAACTCGAATATGCTGGATAGCTTCAAACATAGGTTGGATGGATATATGAGCGAAATGGGACTGCCTAGTATGGGCCCTCGGGAAGGCAGAGACTGGGATGGATGAATACTTCGGGAAATATGACCCACCCTCCTACCTACGATTTTGATTGTACTAAATAGATAGAAAAACTCTGAGGTAAAAACACGCAAAAACTAACCCAACCAAACTTAAGGAAATCTAACCTAACCTAGCGTTATCTAACCTTATTTTACCTTGACTTAGTCTTGGCGA
Organism: Homarus gammarus; assembly: GCA_958450375.1. Taxonomy (NCBI): domain Eukaryota; kingdom Metazoa; phylum Arthropoda; class Malacostraca; order Decapoda; family Nephropidae; genus Homarus; species Homarus gammarus. The sequence continues at coordinate 1,486,167 of CAUDMG010003567.1, read as the reverse complement.
TTTTTCGTCTTCATCAAAACCAAACGTGTTTATCTTCACGATAAAAGCAGTCTGTTTTCTATACCAACACTTTGGACACTTTAGATCAGTAAGCAATACACTATTAGCCTTGAAAATTTTATAGCACCAGAGTTATTGTCCAAAACACATTGGAAGGTTTTTTTAATCAGACTGACACCACCTTTATCAGTAGGAAGACTTACTGTGACTCATGTCTTCTGTTTGTTGATGAATGTTAGTTCTCCCACGCGACAAAGTGACGTCCCCTGATTGGTCTAGGCTGATCATATGAAGTTCACGTGATATGAAGTAAAGATTTAATCACCCGAAATATACTGCGCTACAGTGAACTGAAAACCAGTTAAAGATATACGATATTTCGTAGCTTTATGATAAAAATAGAGGGCGGACATTTCGTCATTGCTTCGTCACCGGTCTATTGAATATAGTGTTAAATTTATTAAATTTGTATAATGTCTATACCCTACCTCTCACACTCTGCCTCTCACACTCCGCCTCTCACACCCTACCTCTCACACTCTGCCTCTCACACCCTGCCTCTCACACCCTGCCTCTCACACTCTGCCTCTCACACTCCGCCTCTCACACTCCGCCTCTCACACCCTGCCTCTCACACTCTGCCTCTCACACTCCGCCTCTCACACCCTGCCTCTCACACCCTGCCTCTCCCACCCCACCTCTCACACCCCGCCTCTCACACTCTGCCTCTCACACCCCACCTCTCACACCCTGCCTCTCACACCCCGCCTCTCACACCCCGCCTCTCACACCCCGCCTCTCACACCCCACCTCTCACACCCCGCCTCTCACACTCTGCCTCTCACACCCCACCTCTCACACTCTGCCTCTCACACCCCGCCTCTCACACTCTGCCTCTCACACCCGGTCACCTCGCCTTTCACACCCCCTGACACCTTGCCTCTCACACCCCAACACCCTGCCTCTCACACCCTGTCACCTCGCCTCTCACACCCCCTGACACCTTGCCTCTCACACCCCAACACCCTGCCTCTCACACCCGGTCACCTCGCCTCTCACTCCCTCCCCTACGCCTCGCCTCTCACACCCCAACACCCCGCCTTTCACACCCTGTCACCTCGCCTCTCACACCCCCGACAACCCCTGTAGTCTGGGACGTGTGCGTGCATGCTCCCAGTCACACGCACATGGATAGAAGGCCGTCGACGTACACACCTCCACACATATACTTGGTCGCCATGTTTGTGGAGTGTAGGATGTTTTGAGTAACAAGGGGAGACACGGGCGGCCTTACTTTTGATGTGCCAGACTGGAGATGTGAGAAGGAATGTGGTTAGGTTAGGGGTCTTCCCGCCACGGCGTCTGCGTAGTTTAGGTTAGTTTAGTCAGTTAGGTTAGGTTAGGTTTGGTTAAGTAAGGGTTTTCCCGCCACATTGTCTGCAGTGGCTTATTTTTGTTTTTGTTTTTTCGAACATTACGTCTCCCCGAGCTGTACACCTCCCCCCTCACCCACACAGTCACTCTCTCCGCCGAAAATTACAACAAACGCTCACTGAAGTATGTGGGATTTTAGTCACGTCGCGCTAGAGTTTGAACACGCTCAGTTGTCCATTCCTGCTAAATTCAGACATAGTTCAAGGAAGACTTGTGTTAATGCGGCGGAGCGTATACTGAAGCACGTGGCGGCATTAGTGATTTACATGCTGCCATTCTCCTTGACTGTGGCCATTTTCTGACTAGGAAAGGGAAAAATCATTAAATCGCCTGATCTGTAAATAACCAGTACATTCAAGTAAGAAACTTAATGTAAAAAAAGAACATAATGTAGTGGTGTCCTTGGCCTTGTTTACTGATGCCACCAAAACATAGTCGAGAATATATTGACGACCTTCTCTTATACTTTTGCTGTAAAATCATAAACTCCCAAGAAGACGGAGCTTACCTTGGCATTGTGTCTGTCACTCCACGGTGTCCTAGTTCTGACTCTTATCTGGGTAAAGGTCAAAATTTATTCCCTGCATCGTTAACCGCCCCGAGTATGATAATTTTTACCCACTTCAGTGCGAGAACACTGTACTGTACTTATGGAATTAGATAATTTTACTCAAAGACTTAACCGTTACGTCAAGAGGGTGAATATATTGTGCTCAAGGGCGTTAAAAAATCGTCTTCAAAAGGTTATGATTTTCTTACTCAAGGGATTAATGCGTTCTACTCTAGCGGTTGAGAAATTATATTCAATGGGTTACGACTTTGTGCTAAATCGTGATAAGGAAGGGTACTCAAGGGGTTAAGGCATCATGCTCAAGGCGGTGAAGTCATCGTACTCTATGGGTTAAGACAGCGTACTCAAGGGTTAAAAACATACACAAGGGGTCAAGTCATTGTACTCAAGGAGATTAAGTCATTACGCTCTATGATGTAAGGTAAAGTACTCAAGCAGTTAATGTATAGCACTCAAGGGGGTAAGATATCGTACTCGAGAGGATTATGGCGTCGTACTCGAGGGTTAAGACATCGTAATCGATATGTGTGTGTGTAGGGGGGGGGGGGTCGCCCGTGACCTAACCCGATAATTTTAAGCTTGACAGAGGAGTTATGTTGTGACGTCAGACAATCAGGTGTGAAGCAGTGTTATTTTGAACCACAAAGGAAGGTACTGTTATCATGGTGTGTGGGTGGTGGGGGTGGAGGGCGGCACTCACCTCCCCCACACGTCACCAGGTGGGCGGCGTGGGTTCTCTAGGGTCTCTTAAGACTTGTACTGGTCAGAGTTAAGACCCCCAGTGTGGACGGCGATGACAACCTTCATGTTCACTCTGATGACTCGCGCCCGCCCACCACGCCACCCACAGCCCGCCCACGCCGTCACCACCACACCACCCACCTCCACCTAGGCTCCACCCTTTCCGTGTTACATGAGTGTGTGAGCTCACATATTTGTGTGGCTTGTGTCGGGTGTGATTGAGTGGTGTGTGTGTGTGTGTGTGTGTGTGTGTGTGTATGTTTTTGTGTATGTGGTGTATATGTTTATGTGAGTGGTGTATGTTTGTGTATGGAGTGTATGTTTTATTTATATGTGCGTGTATCTATTTCTAAAGGCTGGAATAAGAATATTTCAATAGTGTTGGAACATTTTACACCATACTGCCCTTGACCTTTGACATGTTTCATCCCAATACAATAGGTCGCTTTATTTGACCTCCAGACACCACACATCTAAATTTGATAGCGGCTGTTCAGAGTGTTCGGCAGTTAAAGCGAGGACAACGAAACAGATGGATAAGTTTCGTTGAGTTATTGACCCCAGAATTAAATAGACTCATATGTATAGATTGTAGAATATAAATAGATGAGAGAAATGATGATGATTAGAATTTTAGAACGTTAGAGTATGTCAGGTAGGACAGACAGGTAAAATAAACAGGTAGAATAGACAGGTAAACGTGGAATTGGGAATGATATCAAGATGGAAGGATTAGTTGGTAAGTAAATGGAATATATTTAATTAAAAGGGTATCGGATATACTTTTACTTTAAGAGATATATTGGGCATACTTTGAGGGCTTTATCGGGCCTACATTAAGGGTTAAATCGGGCATACATTAAAGATTTTATCGGGCATACATTAAGGGTTATATCCGGCATACATTAAGAGTTATATCGGGCATACATTAAGGGTTATATCCAGCATATATTAAGGGTTATGTCGGGCATACATTGAGGGTTATATCGGCCATATATTAAGGGTTATATCGGGCATATATTTAGAGTTATATTGGGCATACATTAAGGGTTATATTGGTCATACTTTAAGGGTTATATGAAGCATACATTAGGGGTTACTTCGGGCATACTTTAAGGGTTATATCGGACAGAACAGCTTGGCTCACGTCATGTAAAATTTAGCGAGGCTTTGCACGGAAGGAGAGACAGTAGTGGCGAGGATATTGGACTCGACCAGCCACCTGTCTTGAAATATTGATACCCGGCTCTATTTCAAGGCTTGTGTGGGTGGTGGTGGTGTTGTTGGTGAGGGTGTTGGGGATAGTGGTGGTGATGAGGGTGATGTTGGTGTGTGTGGTGGTGGTGGAGGAGGAAGTGGTGGTGGTGGTGTTGTTGGTGGTGTTGATGGTGTTTGTGATAGGGGGTGAGTGTGGTTGTGGTGGTGTTGGTAGACTAGTGATTGTTGACGTGGTGGAGATGGTTGGTTGATGGTTGTAGTGGTTGTGGTGATGGTAGTATGGTGATTGTATGTTGATGGTAATGGTTGTGGTGATGATTGTGTTATAATTGTATGGTGTTGATGTTGGTTATGATGATTGAATAGTGAAATTTGGTGGTTTGGTTATGATTATGGTGTAATATTTGTGTAGTGATGATAGCGGTGTGGAAGTTGTGTGGTGAAGATGGTGATGTAGTGATTATAGTGGTGTGGCGATGGTGGTGATAGTGTCCTTATAGTGTCACGCAGGACAAGGGGGGGGGGGGAGGGGGGGGGTTGTCGTTGTCAAGAGGTATGTCAACGCCGTGATGAGGGGGCGTCTAGCACACACACACACGCACACACACACACACACACACACACACAGAAATTCCAATACAGGTGACAGAAAGCCGTGAGAAAGAATGCGTATTATGCAAGCAACAGAAAACTCATACCAAAGAGAAAACGTCAAATAAAAGATTGAGAAAACGTACTGTTAAAAAGAAAAAAAAAATGGGAAGCGTGGTTACAAAAACGCCCACAGTCAGCTAGGGATTACAGGGTCTGCCTTAGCTATGCCGCCACACGAACGCTGGCGGGGTGAGAGGATTTGAGGATGTGTGTGTGTGTGTGTGTGTGTGTAGTTATGTTTACTTTAAAATACACACACACTACCCACCCCCATACTGACACTACCGCCTACACACACACACACACACGCACACACAATACCCACACACACACACACACACGTAGTACTCACTCCATCAAACACACACACGTAGTACTCACCCCACCAAAAACACACACACACATCGTACTCACCCCATCAAACACACACACTCACGCAAAATTCACAGCATTAAGTTTCTGGCCACGTTTAGGCTCTCTGTCGAGGGCCGCCACACCATAAACTTGTGTTCACGTAGGCTGGCCAAGCCCACAGTCTTAGCGAGTTGGCTGCCTTCCCGCCCACCCTCAGAATACCATATGGCGCCCTGGGTCATAAGTCAAAAATATTACTTGACCTTTTCTGACCTTATCTATTTTGGCCTTGTTTATCCTGACCTGACTTGGCCTTGTGTATCTCATCTGACTTGGCCTTGTGTAACTTGTGCTCATCGGGTCTTGTTTAACTGGATCTGACCGGGTCTTGTTTAAGTTGGTCTGGCCTGGCCTTGTGTAACATGACCTGACCTGTCCTTGTTTATCTTGACCTGACCTGGCCTTGTGTAACTTGACCTGAATTGGCTTGTGTTACTTGACCTGATTTGGCCTTGTGTATCTTGACCTGACCTGGCCTGTGTAACTTTACTTGACCTGGCCTTGTGAAACTTAAGCTGACCTGGCTTTGTGTTACTTGAACTGACCTGACGTTGTGTATCTTGACCTGACCTGCCATGGGTTAGTCTAGCATATTGTCTAACCTAACCTTAACCTGGCCTGACTTAACATAGTTTCACCTATTGTAAACTCGAAAAATAAGTTAACTTTTAATTTACGTCCGTGTACACATTTTTATATGTAGATGTACACAATTTTTATACGTCCATGTGGGTGGTTGAGGGGGTAAGCAAAAGTTTTAAGGGTTGGGCAATGCGGGAGGTGTAGGAAGAACTGAGTTTTGTGCTGCTTATAGTTGTCATGTGTTAAGAACATGACCCTCACTGGTTCTCCGGGCAATTTCAGGGACAGCACCCGATGCACACACAACTCGTACTCTGCAGAAGAGAACCAAACCGCCCTCAGGTTATGCTAACAATGGACACAGTCTGAGGGGTGATATTAATCGGACTGTAGCTCCTCTGATGGAGGAGCTAAAAGTGTTGACTTGGTATGATTCTTGTATTTTATATTTACATCACGAAATATAAGAAATGATACAGCTCAGAGTTCTTAGTCGTCCAGATGAACTGACACGAAGCCCAACTAGCTCTGAGAGGTCGTGCACATTGTTCATAGTGGACAGGTGGTAGTGAAGGAAACACGACAAAGAGATGGAGCATTATTCCTGACGTTTTATAATAAGACTTTCAAATGAACGTAAACACAACATGGATTACTGCTACTAATACAAGCATAATCCTCGGTACTAGGTAAAAGGAAATGAATTTGAATATCACACAAAATATATAAATGCTATGTATGGACGGAAATTTTAATGTTTCCAGTCCGCATTAATTGCTGTTATATGCTAATGACAAACACTCTATTCCTGCAGCAGTCAAATGTTTGGCTTACATTCATATTGGAATACTGACTCCACTGTGTCAGGTAGTTAGTGGTAATCCTGGGTAAGTGTTGCCATGGGTGACTGGAGGGAAGCAAGACCCGAGGCGAGGCCAGGTGCATAACGTGACACAGGCGGCCCTACTAGATCAGTTATTTCATGAGAGCAGAATGTGTACAATTACGGTTAAAGATCAACGTTGCCAGACAATGTGATGAGTAGATTGATGTCGAGTGACCTTATTAGGTTCATGGTGGTTGGTTACAGTGTGCACCTGACATTTACAGTACATTCATTAGGGCTGAACATTATGATTAAGATTGTTAATTATTTAAGTTGTAAAATTACCTGCCTGTAAAATAAGCCTTACATTGACTTTAAATGAGGATGTTCCGGTGAGAATATTTCCCGACATGCCACCCTTGTTTTACCCCAAATAAGAAGGGGCTGCTTCACTTACAGACTCCTTCTGGGTAGCTCTTCTGTAATCTGCCTTCGCTTTTCTCACGATTCACTTAGTAAGAGGAAGTCAACTGCAAACTAATGGGTATATAAATATTGTCCAGTCATATTAATCATGGCCTCCTTTAATACAAGTGTATACCCATGTCCTTATATCTTATTCACCTCCTTCCATCTCTGTTTATCCATTATATGCTCAAACAACACAAGACAATTCCATTCACCACAAAACTCCGGACACCCAGACCACCACTCCCCCACCCTCCCATACCTTCCTCTCCCGCCGCCACATCCACATTGCTGCCAGATAATTGAATCTCTGGCTGTTGCTTCGAATTTCCTACACATTTGTGGCGGAGTGTCTAACGTGGAAATGTCTGAGACTGTACTTGTACGCAATTTTTATACTATTTGTATACCTACAATCCACGCCACTTATGAGCCACACAGACTGGCAGCCTCGAAATTCCTGACCAGCAACTTTGCTGGATCCTTCCGTCTCCCGCCTCCCGCAACATACAAACCACCCAGTTAGCGTGGGTAAATAACTTTAAAACTGCATTTTCTTCTGTTCCTAAACCCTTCCTATACTAACGTGTTCGGGGGTAAGCGTTGACTTTAATATAATAATAAAAATGGTTGCCCCTCGAAATTGTGAATGGCCGGCCCAAGGGCCACCTTGGCGTGAATTTATTTAAGGTGTAGAAGCTGTCGCCAACACCACAACCACGAGCTGCATGACCCAGTGTCAAGGAATAGTCCGAGAAGACCGGACAACTCGCCAACTGCACTGGCTAACCATTACCCCGGAACACGATCCGCAAATCGATTAACACCCAGGTCCCCAATTACTGCTGGGTAGACAGAGGCAAATGGCTTAAAGAAACTTGTCCATAGTTTGACCCTGCCCGGGGATCGAACCCAGGTCCGCTCGCTTGCTGACCTGGTTTATATATTTCTGGAGGTGAGGGAAGTTGCCGGATAGGCATTTCGAGGACGCCAGTCTGTGTGGCTTGTGGTGGCGTTGACGTACTCAATAAAAAAAATATTGTGCAACCTTGGTTTTGAAACCAACCGCAACAATCACTGCAACAGAAACCGTGATGAGTGTTCTCAGATTCCTTGGTCCAGTGTGTCATAGTGTTTAACCCCGTAATGGTGCACAATTATATTCTAGTGAGTGTACACATTTTTATAGGTGCATGGACACTTTTATATATACAGTGTAAAGTGGACAGGTAGCAGGTACCAGTGAGGCGTGAACTTGGTATTTATTAACTGGACACACACACAATATGCAAATTTGTCCAACGACCTGTGACTTTTTTTTTCCATTTTGTGTTTTTGTCCTGTTCCCCTCCTCAAGCCTGTGCCACCTCCCCCCCCCCCCCCGTCCCTCTCTCCCTCCCATCCCTCTCGCCCTCCCGGCCCTCCCCCTCTCCCGTCCCTCTCCCCCTCCATTCCCTCCCCCCCTCCTCCCGTCCCTTTCCCCTCCTTCCCCCGTCCATTTCCCCTCCTTCCCCCGTCCCTTTCCCCTCCTTCCCCCGTCCCTTTCCCCTCCTTCCCCCGTCCCTTCCCCCTCCTCCCCCATCCCTTTCCCCCCCTTCCCCCGTCCATTTCCCCTCCTTCCCCCGTCCCTTTCCCCTCCTTCCCCCGTCCCTTCCCCCTCCTCCCTCATCCCTTTCCCCTCCTTCCCCCGTCCATTTCCCCTCCTTCCCCCATCCCTTTCCCCTCCTTCCCCCGTCCCTTCCCCCTCCTCCCCATCCCTTTCCCCTCCTTCCCCCGTCCATTTCCCCTCCTTCCCCCGTCCCTTTCCCCTCCTTCCCCCGTCCCTTCCCCCTCCTCCCCCATTCCTTTCCCCTCCTTCCCCCGTCCATTTCCCCTCCTTCCCCCGTCCCTTTCCCCTCCTTCCCCCGTCCCTTTCCCCTCCTTCCCCCGTCCCTTTCCCCTCCTCCCCCCGTCCCTTCCCCCTCCTCCCCCATCCCTTTCCCCTCCTTCCGCCGTCCATTTCCCCTCCTTTCTCCGTCCCTTCTCCTCCATCCCCCGACCCTTCCCCCTCCTCCCCCATCCCTCTTCCTCTCCTCCCCTGTCCCTTTCCCCTCCTTCCCCCGTCCCTTTCCCCTCCATCCCCCGTCCCTTTCCCCTCCTTCCGCCGTCCATTTCCCCTCCTTTCTCCGTCCCTTCTCCTCCATCCCCCGACCCTTCCCCCTCCTCCCCCATCCCTCTTCCCCTCCTCCCCCGTCCCTTTCCCCTCCTTCCCCCGTCCCTTCCCCCTCCTTTCCCCCCGTCCTTTCCCCCTCCTTTACCCCCCGACCCTTCCCCCTCCTCCCCCATCCCTCTTCCCCTCCTCCCCCGTCCCTTTCCCCTAAATCCCCCGTCCCTTTCCCCTCCTCCCCCGTCCCTTTCCCCTCCATCCCCCGTCCCTTTCCCCTCCTCCCCCCGTCTCTTTCCCCTCCTTCCCTTTCCCCTCCTTTCCCCCTGTCCTTCTCCCCTCCCCTCCGCTCCCCTCCGCTCACCCTCGGAAAAAAATTTATATTCAGTAATTTTTGTTTCAGTCAGATAACCACAACAATGAATATTATTTTGATTAATTCTTACGTGAAGAACATTTTATTTGTTTATTCTTGTTATTGTTTTTGTTTTAGTTATTATTATTGTGTTTTTTTAATATTATTGTTGTTATTATTATCATTATTATTAAAGTTAGAAGGTAGAAGGAAGACAAGAGTGAAAGAATGAAACAGAGGGTTGGAAATGAGAGGGGAGGAGGAGAGAGAAACACAGGAGGAAATGAGATAGAAGACGATAAAGACGAGAAGTGAAAGAGAGAGGAGAGGAGGGAGAGAGGGGATATATAGAGAGAAAGACTGGTAGATATTCAGAGAGAGAGAGAGAGAGAGAGGATCTTCATTGTCCTATTACAATGGACCTCCCCTCCTTAGGCACTTCCCCTAGTATATCTCCCTGTTATAGTAGTCTCCCCATTAACACAGAAAACGGAGATTTGTACCCACTCAAAGAAAACGGAAATCTTGAATACATAAACCAACCCACCGTCTTAGTTCGTTTTAACTCCTTTATAAAGTACAATTATATAAAGTGAAAGTTGTATTTGTTTTTATATGTGAAGATAATGTTGTAGTGGACGTCTCCCCTACAACTACGCATCGCATTCCAACGTGCCGTCGCCTAGCAACCAAGCGAGAGCTGACGCCAGATGGTACGGTTGCTTAGCAACGAAACTAGTCACCGGCAACTTTCTGGGTTTTCCCAACATGATTCATAGAGGACTGGCAGCTGCTGCTGGGTATATAAGCTCTGTCTCTCCATTGAGAATTCATTCTGACCATTCTTCTTGAACAAGCAACACCTCCTCCTCCGCCGCTGCCTGGCTGCCTTCTCCTCTCCTCCCCTGCCTGGCGGTCCTCGCTCCCGCCAGCGAGCATGGCGACCCACCAGCTGTCCTTCTCTGAGCTTCCTCACCAACCAACTCTCATTCTGCCCATCTTCCTGAACAAGCAACACCTCCTCCAGCAAGCTCCACGCTGTTAACATTCATTCAACAGGCAACATCTTCCCTAACGAAGCTCCTGCACATCTACCTCCTTCAACACGCTACTCACCGAACGTCTTCTACTGAGCAGCTCCTCACCAGACGGCACCTCCAGCACCAGACTGTCTATCATATAACTTATATATTATACAAGAAAACCACATTAGAGTTTCCTTCCATCCTGAGTGCTAGACAACATTAATATCTCGATACCCCTACAATGGTGACTCCCGGAGATAAGCACTCACACAGGATGGAGGACGGACGGATCTCTCTGCCGATTTTCATCCACAACGTCGAGGACTGGCTTGACCATGTGGAAGCAGCCCTCGCCGGCTCACGAGCGACCGACGGGCAAAAGTATTGCGCCCTGCTCTGTGCCTTGCCCACGGAAGTGGCCACGCGGGTCTCACAAACCATTTCCAACCCTCCAGATCACAACAAATTCGCTACCCTGCGGGCTGCCTTGAAGACGTGTTATCAACAGACCAGCCCCAATCTCCTGCAAGATCTATCCTCTACCTCCCTCGGGAACTCAACCCCGGGACGTCTCTGGGAGGAGATGTGTCGTCTGAACTCCCGTCACACAGACAGACTCCCCGACTCTATCCTGCGCCAGCTTCACGCACAAAAGCTACCCACAGAAATACGCAACATCCTGTCCGCAGTAGATTACTCTACGACACCGGAACTATATGCAACCGCGGCAGATAGAATTTTTAACGAGTGCGCTGCTGCACCCCTTGCCGCCACGGTCACACCAGTATCTACCATCGAACTTGTAAGCCGGGTCAACACCCCTCAGCCGAGCAATACCTCACAAGACATCAAGGACCTGTTGCAAATTTTGAACCGCAGGATGGACACCATTGAGCAGTTCTGCTCCTCCATACCCGCTGCTGCGCCGGTTCCTGACTCACACACTACGCCCTACAAGTTCCGACACACAGCAGCCAACCCCCAGCACAACAAATTTACGCTCTGCTGGTATCACCAGACTTTCGGCCGCAATGCTCGAAACTGTGAGCCCTATTGCACCTATTCGGGAAACGGCAACACCGGAGGCTGGTAGACGCCTCAGCCTCCGTCCCTCCAGGCGTCTCATTACTGCGCGTCACCGACCGCACCTCCGGCAAGAAGTTCCTCATCGACACGGGTTCATCGGTCAGCCTCATCCCTCCCTCACTACGAGACAAGCCAAAGCAACCCTCGTATGACCTGTTCGCTGCCAACGGTACCTCCATCGCCTCCTACGGCGTACGCACCCTCGCCTTAGACCTCGGTCTGCCCAAGACTCTGCGTTGGTTATTCGTGATAGCAGACGTGTCTCAACCCATCCTTGGTTTCGACTTCCTCACCTTCCACAAGCTCGGCGTCAAACCAAGTCATCTATGCCTCATCCATGAGCCTACAGCACGCAAGATCCAGGGTTCTCGTGCCAGACACACGGACACTATCACCTGTCTTGCGCCTTCCAACGAGTTCTCCTCCCTGCTCGACGAATTCAAGGAGCTCTTCTCACCCCGAGTCTCCCTAACCCCACCACCTACGTCGGGAATTTTCCACCACATCGAAACCAAAGGACCACCAGTCTTTTCACGCCCTCGCCGCCTGCGCCCTGAGCTCCTGTACACAGCCAAAGTAGAATTCAACAAACTACTGCAAGACGGCATCATTCGCCCTTCAAGGAGTCCCTGGGCATCGCCTCTTCACATGGTTCCTAAGCGAACACCCGGCGAGTGGAGGGTGTGTGGCGACTACAGAGCCCTGAATCTCGTCACCAAACCTGACAGGTACCCTATTCCGCATGTCCAGGACTTTCACCACAAACTTCATGGCAAGACTATCTTCTCGAAGATCGACTTGGAGCGTGCCTTCCACCAGATCCCAGTAGCACCGGCAGATACCCAGAAGACAGCCATCACCACTCCGTTCGGACTCTTCGAGTACACTTTCATGAGTTTTGGCTTACGCAATGCAGCACAGACTTTCCAGAGGTTCATGGACCATATGCTTCGCGACCTCGATTTTGTCACCGTCTACATTGACGACATCTTCGACGCCTGCCGAGCACCGCCACCACCTACAACTCCTTCTCCAACGCCTGCAGAACAACAACATGAAAGTTCATCCTGCTAAGTGCGTCTTTGGAACCTCGGCCATCGATTTCCTCGGTCACAGGGTCTCGCCCAGTGGCATACAACCCCTACCACAGAAGATAACCGCGATTAGGGAGTTCCCCAAACCTGAAACGGCGAAGAAACTCCGAGAGTTCCTGGGTTTAGTCAACTACTACCACCGCTTCATTGACAAAGCTGCCACCGTCCTAGCCCCCCTACACGACCTTCTCAAGGGACGCCCAAAGAAGTCTCACAAGTCTCTCGTGTGGACTCAAGAGGCTACTACGGCATTCACCTCTATCAAACAGCACATCACACGCCTCACCCTCCTGGCCCACCCCGCACATAACGCCCGGACCATTCTCACAACAGACGCTTCTTCTACTGCAGTGGGCGCCGTCTTACAGCAGGAGATCAACGGAATTTTCATGCCCGTTGCTTTCTTCTCGCAACGGCTTCAACCACCACACCTCAAGTACACCGATTTTGATCAAGAACTCCTGGCCATATACTTGGCTGTCAGACATTTCCAACACTTCCTCGAGGCCCGTCAGTTCACCATCTTCACTGATCACAAGCCCCTCGTCCACGCCTTCGCTTCAGCTTCCCAGTCACATACACCTCGTGTCCTGCGCCACTTGGCTTACATCTCGGAGTTCTCCAGCGACATCCAACACATTAAAGGCAGCCACAACGAGATCGCCGACGCCCTCTCTCGTTGTATATCCACCATTCTTCCCTCATCTCCACCCATTGATTATGGGCAGCTAGCCGCGGCTCAAGAGAAAGACGAAGACCTGGCAGCATACAAGACATCCCCCTCAGGCCTCATACTCCAAGAACTCCCTGTTCCTGGCACAAAGATAAAATTGTGGTGCGACGTATCCTGTGGACAGCCTAGACCGTTCGTGCCTCACGTCCACCGCCGCGCTGTTTTCGACCGCATCCATGGTCTCAGCCACCCGGGTGTGCGGGCCTCCCAGCGCCTCCTCACGCAACGTGTCGTCTGGCCCGGCATCAAGTCTGATACTAAGAAATGGGCTGCCCAGTGCCTGGCCTGCCAGTCCTCCAAAATACATCGTCACATACAGGCCCCCTTACAAACCTTTCCTATTCCCAAAGGACGTTTTCAAGTAGTACACCTCGACATCGTGGGACCTCTACCATCATCCTACGGTAGCACCTGCATCTTCACCTGCATCGATCGTTTCACCAGGTGGACAGAAGCAATTCCCATGCCCAACGCTACAGCAGAGACTACTGTCCGCGCCTTCATGTCCGGTTGGGTTTCCCGTTTTGGCCCCCCCGCAACCGTAATCACTGACCGAGGAGTACAGTTTGAGTCACAACTCTGGCAGCACCTCCTACAGTTCCTCGGCACGTCTAGACAACGCACTACAGCATACTGTGGGGTATGGAATTGTTTGGTTCACACTCAGGATGGGATGGAGAAAGGAAACTCACAATGTGCTCTCTATATACATGTTGTATTGGATGTACAATGCGGCTTGGTGCTGGGAAGGCAGCGTGGTTACAAGCGTGATGTAGAGAGAGCTGGTTGGTGAGGATGCTCACAGGAGGACAGCCTGTGGGTCGCCATGCTCGCCAGCGGGAGAGAGGACCGCCAGGCAGGCAGAGGAGCGAGGCCCGCCGGGCAGCGGCAGAGGAGGTGGTGTTGCTGGCTGTGGCTGTATGTAGAGAGTGAGCGAGAGAGCGAGAGGCAGATCACCGCGAGGTCAGGTCTTAAATAGCGGGGGTAGGCGTGGCTTAGTAGTTGACCCCCGCTCCGTGGTGTATGGCGGCGCTGGTTGACCTAGGTCACGAGGCATACACTGGGGAATAGGTGGGGTCGGCTAGGTAGCGACAAACAGCGTTTGTAGGGGAGAATTCCACTACAATACCACCCTCAAGCCAACGGCATGGTAGAACGTTTTCACCGGCAGCTGAAGGACGCACTCAAGGCACAGCACGACCCTTACAGCTGGACTGATGCGCTTCCCTTAGTGCTCCTCGGCATCCGTGCGTCACACAAGGAGGATATGGACTGTAGCCCAGCAGATCTGACACTAGGCGAGCCCCTTCGGCTACCCGGGGATTTCTCACTCCCTCCTGATCCCAACCAAACCACTCCAGCCGTTCGTCACGACTTACTCCAAAAGCTACGACAAGCAGTTTCTGCATTCAGAGCTACTACTCCACGCCAGCCTACTCGGCGCCCTGAACACATCCCTCCTGCACTACTCACAGCCGAGTATGTTTTCGTCAGGCATGATGCTCACCGCAACCCATTACAACGCCCCTACGATGAACCCTTCCAGGTGGTTACCCGTTCAGCAAAGTTCCTGACAATTATCCGGAATGGCAGACATGACACCGTCAGCATAGACCGAATCAAACCGGCCGCCTTACCCGTCGGGCCCCCAGCCCAGCAGCACCATCAACAAACTACGCCTGCACCAGTCCACCCGCAGTTACCACCGGCAGCAATACCACGCCCACGACATTTCTGGGCACCCTCTTTTCACCCTCATGTACAACCTGCTCCTGTCATAGAACCTGCACCTGTAATAAACCTCCCTTCTATCATAGAACCTGCTCCTGTCATAGAACCTGAACCTGTAATAGACCTCCCTTCTATCATAGAACCTGCTCCTGCCATGGACCCTCCTCCTGACGCAGCCCCTGCAGCAGCAGGAGCACAACAACCATTGCTTGTACAACCTCCTCTAATCCCAAACCCTCCTTCTCCTCCTAATTCTCCCACAGGTTTTGTGTTACTGGACGGAGTTGTTACACGTAGCGGTCGAGTCGTACATACACCTGCCCGGTATGTGTTATGTGTGGGACACAACCCGGACAACATCCAGCCTCCCGCCGCGCCGGGAGGGGAGGGGGAGTATTGTAGTGGACGTCTCCCCTACAACTACGCATCGCATTCCAACGTGCCGTCGCCTAGCAACCAAGCCAGAGCTGACGCTAGATGGTACGGTTGCTTAGCAACGAAACTAGTCACCGGCAACTTTCTGGGTTTTCCCAACATGATTCATAGAGGACTGGCAGCTGCTGCTGGGTATATAAGCTCTGTCTCTCCATTGAGAATTCATTCTGACCATTCTTCTTGAACAAGCAACACCTCCTCCTCCGCCGCTGCCTGGCTGCCTTCTCTTCTCCTCCCCTGCCTGGCGGTCCTCGCTCCCGCCAGCGAGCATGGCGACCCACCAGCTGTCCTTCTCTGAGCTTCCTCACCAACCAACTCTCATTCTGCCCATCTTCCTGAACAAGCAACACCTCCTTCAGCAAGCTCCACGCTGTTAACATTCATTCAACAGGCAACATCTTCCCTAACGAAGCTCCTGCACATCTACCTCCTTCAACACGCTACTCACCGAACGTCTTCTACTGAGCAGCTCCTCACCAGACGGCACCTCCAGCACCAGACTGTCTATCATATAACTTATATATTATACAAGAAAACCACATTAGAGTTTCCTTCCATCCTGAGTGCTAGACAACATTAATATCTCGATACTCCTACAATGTTTTTATTTTTTATTTTTTTATTTAGTTATTTGTATTATATTTACCCATGAGGAGTATAACGATTTGCCAGCTGTTTGGTGCTGTGCTATCCCTCTATGGACTTACTCTGTCTTATGTATTTTGACGGCGCTACGTAGCTTGATAGGTTAGGTTAGGTTAGTTAGGTTCCGTTGATTTGATTTGGTTTTACATTTGGTTAGGTTAGGTTAAGCATTTTATGAAATTACCTGAAATAAATTGCCTGAAAAAATCTGAAAATGCCTGAAATTTTCTCCCAAGTTACTTGAATATTTAAAAAAAAGTCTAATCTAACTTGACCCAGCCTAAACCTAACCTAACCTATCCTAACCTAACCCAGCCTAAACCTAACCTAGAAAAAACCTAAACTAATTTAGCCTAACAAACCTAACCTCATCTACCCTAACCTAACATAACCCAACCTAACCTGGGAAGCTATCCTTTGATAACGTAAACGCATTTCACATATTGCCTGAAAACGAAGCCTTTCATCCGGACCTTTGCCACCTAGGAAGTGAGTGTAATAATAATAATAAACGGTTTATTTATAGAGTTGCAGCCGGTGGCTGAAAATATACAGACTTACATTTGATTTAGACATAATGATATAGTATGCATTGAATACATTTACAGGTCTGGACAGTACATAAATCAGGAGTTGTTTATTATTTTAATGATAGATGGGATGGTGCTGTTCTTATATCTATCGGTGCGGGCTCTTATGGGCTGAATTTTGTTGTAGTGGCGGACTGCGCGAGTTGGGTGGGGGGCTGCAGGTGGCAGGAGGTGGCGATGGCGAGGGTGGTGCAGTAGTCCACTGCCATACCTTGCCAGTGCATGGTGGTGGAGGTCACTGAGGGATGGCATTTCCAGGGTGGAGAGAGAGTTGGTGTAGCCGGAGTATTCGGCGCCGAGCATGATTCTGCAGGCCCTTTTCTGTACCTTCTCTAGCTGACGTTGTTGGGAGAAGACGACCAGGCTGGTGACGTCATACGTTAGTTTGGGGAGAATAAATGCATTGTAGATGGTCATCAGCTCTGGCGTGGGTGTCCCAAGTGACCTGAGTCGTCGTAGCAGCTTGTAGAGTCGGTACGAGGCTGCCTTGACTGTGTTATTTACATGGGCCTTCCAGTCCAGTTTGTGGTCTATAGTTACACCCAGGAGTTTGGCAGACTGCACTAACTGGAGAGGATGGGCGCCCACTGTGACTGCTGGAGCTTGCACTGGAGTAGTGGCGGTTTTGATGTGGTTGATGGTGACCTTGTTCTCCGTAGTCCATGCCTGTAGCCTGTCCAGGGTGCCTTGTAGCGTGTGTGTGTGTGTGTGTTAGTGTGCCTATAGCGAGAGGAACTTCCTTATTGGCTTTGAGAGGTTACTGGGTCAATGAGATTTAGTAATAATAATAATAATAATAATAATAATAATAAGGGGAATTAAACTGGGGTGTCTAATCTTCAGGTGACCCGTCGTGTTTCTCCAAATTCAGGAAGGCGGAGCGAAGTGCAGTCACTCACGCTAGGGCAGTCAAGTTAATAGTGGGGTCAGTGGCAAGCGTACTGTATATATCCGTACCTAATTCATTATTCATCCAGGGAGGTGTATCTTTGGTTGAAATATTTAATGAACTAGTTTATGAAGTGCTGGAATACACACTTGGAAGCTGTTAGTTGCTAGAGGCGGAGGAAAACATTAACATGGCCGCCGCGGAAGATAAGGAGAGAATGTGTTGTGTTGATGCTTGGTGGGTGACAAGGGGTTGATATGACGTCACACAACAGATGTTTATTTAGGTGTTAGAGTACAGAGGCGGGTGTGTGTGATGTGGATCTCAGTGGGACATAAATATCCACTTTTCGCAGATATGTCTTGGCTGTTTATACTGTACTGTTAAGTTTACAAGACGAGTGGATTAGTGATGTTTCAGTTAACGAAAAATTCAGAATATTAAAGCTTTTTTATTTTAGAGAATAAATCTTTGTTAAAATTTTGACGATTTACCCAACATAAAACTGACACCAAATTAACTTTCAGTGTTAATCTAACCTAACCTAATAGTTATAGTGTACTGTATAGCGATATATGATAAACTAACAGGTCTAAATAATCTTGACAAGCAAAAATGATATAGGACAGACCAAGTATAAATTAATGTACTTGTTAAAAAATGTCTGTCTGTCTGTCTGTCAATGTGAGTAATAGTCTGTTGTTGTTGTTAATTACTGTAACATAATGACTATATGTATATTTATAGAAGCTTCATAATTTAGTGTTGAATTTATTGTCATTAAATTACCGTACAGTCATAATTAACAGAATAAATAATGTGTAAAATTCAACGCACGTGGTTTTAATTGTGTGTGTGTGTGTGTGTGTGTGTGTGTGTGTGTGTGTACTACCAGGATTATTTATTATGGTGGGGCCTGTTTACCTCAACACCGAAGAGGCGGAATTTTAAATAGTGAGGAAAGAAAGGAAACGGCGAGAGTAAAATGAAACGAGAAGAAGAAGAAGAAATAGAATAATAAGAAGAAATGAAGAAGAAATGAAGAAATGAAGAAGAAATGAAGAAATGAAGACCCCAGGGGTCAGTACTAGGCCCACTCTTGTTCATAATCTACATAAACGATTTAGATACTGGGATCAGCAGTGACATAAGCAAGTTTGCGGATGACACCAAAATAGGGCGGCAAATTAATTCAGGGCAGGATGCAAATGCATTACAGGAGGATCTAAATAAACTGCAGGGGTGGTCTGAAAAATGGCAAATGAAATTCAATACCAGCAACTGCAGCGTACTTAATATTGGAAGAACAAATACTTATAATGTATTCAGCCTTAACAACATCAACCTAGAGAAGTCGACTTGTGAAAGAGACCTAGGGGTACTTGTAAGCCCGGACCTACGGCCTAGAAAACAGTGCGTTAATGTTCGAAATAAGGCAAACAGAGTATTGGGTTTTATATCTAGAAGTATAAGTAACAAGAGTGCAGAGGTCTTATTGCAACTTTATCTTGCGCTAGTTAGGTCGCACCTCGATTATGCGGTTCAGTTCTGGTGCCCCTATTATAGAATGGATATAAATTCACTAGAGTCGGTGCAGCGAAGAATGACAAAAATGATTCAGGGACTTAGAAACCTTCCATATCAGGATAGGTTAAAGAAACTTAACTTGCATTCCCTAGAAAGACGAAGAGTGCGGGGAGATATGATAGAAGTATTTAAGTGGGTGAAAGGAATCAATAAAGGGGATATAGATAAAGTTCTTATAATATCCGAGCAGGATAGGACTCGGAGCAACGGATTCAAGTTGGATAAGTTTAGGTTTAGGAGGGAGATAGGAAGAAACTGGTTCACAAATAGGGTGGTGGACGAGTGGAACAAGCTTAGCAACTTTGTAGTAAGTGCGGGAACTCTGGAAAGTTTTAAAAGGAAGCTAGATAGATTCATGGATGATAGAGAGTGGTAGTAACTCTCGACGGGAGCTGCCATGCACAGGCCAACCGGCCTATTGCAGACTCCTTATTTTCTTATGTTCTTATGTAAGAAGAAGAAGAAGAAGAAATAGAAAAAGAAGAAGAATTAATCTCTCTCTATCTCCCCACATACCAGTATCAACCATCGCCACATAACAGATAAAAGCAGTGTACACAACACGACTGTCCTTGCTTCCTATAACATAAAGCCATTTATTAAAAGGATAAAAATATGCCATCATAAAAATTATTCACTTCAAAAAGAAAAAGTTGGAGTGTTAACAAAAGTGTGTGTGAGTGTGTGTGTGTGTGTGCGTGTGTGTGTGTGTGTGTAATAATAAATGATAATAATTATAATTAACGGTTTATTGAAAGAGCTTGGCAGCCAGAAGGCTGAAAATATACAGTTACATATTTGGGGAATGGGTTTCGAATTACAAATAATATACAAGTGACATAAGTGATACAAATAAGATATATAATAACTAGATGGGGAAAAGCTCAAACTACAGTGCATTTCAACATAGTGACAGTGCAAGAAGTAGTATTTACTGGGAGTGAATACACTGGTTTAATATAAGTTATTGATAATTTTTACAATGGCTGGGACTGGGCTGTTCTTATAGCGATCAGTTCGTGCACGTATGGGCTGGATGCGGTTGTGGTGTCGAACAGCAATTCTCGGGCGAGGGATCTCAGGTGGTAGTAGGAGCCGGTCTCGAGGATGGTGTAGAAGCTTCTTACCAAATTTGCAGATGAGGTCGTGGTGATGGTCAGTGAGAGTCGAAAGGGTCAGTGTGTTGAGCGCTTCTTGATATGTGGAGTTGGAAGGGGAGAGAATATGTGTGTGTGTGTGTGTGTGTCTGCGTGCGTGTGTGTGTCTGCGTGCGCGCGCGTGTGTGTGTGTGTGTGTGTGTGTGTGTGTCTGTCTGTCTGTCTGCGTGCGTGTGTGTGTGTGTGTGTGTGTGTGTGTGTGTCTGTCTGTCTGTGTGTGTGTGTGTGTGTGTGTGTGTGTCTGTCTGTCTGTCTGCGTGTGTGTGTGTGTGTGTGTGTCTGCGTGCGTGCGTGTGTGTGTGTGTGTGTGTTCGCTGTAACTTAAGGAAAGATGATTATAATACCACCACAGACTCATCATATACTTAAGCTATTTTATAAGTAATAATATACATTAATCTTGTAAGTAATATCACAAGTGAGGCTCTTGGCAAGTAATAACACACTTTAAACACTTTAATGTTTTAGTAAGTGGTAATGTAACACCACTTTACCGCACCGTCCCGAGGGGCTTGAATGAGTGTGCAAACTAACGTGCATTGACGCTATAACGGTACATATTGTTGCAATATTGCATTCTGTTGCAGTGTTACCTATAGGCCATGGGGCGGCCACCCAACCTAACCAAATATAACCTACCAAAACTAGGTTAGTTTAGGTTAGTTTTGATTACGTTAGGTTAGGTTAGATTTGGTCAGGTTAGGTTTGGTTATATAATTGATGCTATTACTGATAAACCCCTACCTGGCCCCTCCAGCCGTGTCACATGGGGATAGTACCCTCTCCCTCCCCCCTTCCCTCCCCCCTTCCCTCCCCTCCCCCCCCTCCCTTCACCCTCGTACATCACAGGTAAGAGATATTACCTAGTTTGTCAAGAAGGAAGGTGAGAGGGTGAATGGTGGTGAGGTGGGTGGAGAGGTGGGGGAAGGAGATATGTGGGTGGGGGAAGGAGATATGTGGGTGGGGGAAGATGTGGGTGGGGGAAGATGTGGGCGGGGGAAGGAGATATGTGGTTGGGGAAGGAGATACGTGGGTGGGGGAGGGAGGTATGTGGTTGGGGGAAGGAGGTATGTGGGTGGGGGAAGGAGATATGTGGGTGGGGGAAGGAGATATGTGGGTGGGGGAAGGAGATATGTGGGTGGGGGAAGGAGATATGTGGGTGGGGGAAGGAGATATGTGGGTGGGGGAAGGAGATATGTGGGTGGGGGAAGGAGATATGTGGGTGGGGGAAGGAGATATGTGGTTGGGGGAAGGAGATATGTGGGTGGGGGAAGGAGATATGTGGGTAGGGGAAGGAGATATGTGGGTGGGGGAAGGAGATATGTGGGTGGGGGAAGGAGGTATGTGGGTGGAGGAAGGAGGTGTGGAAACTTGTGGACCGGAAATGCATTATGATACTAAACTTCGCCTCCGGTATATTGTGCTCCTAAAGTTGGTAATAAGTTATCCTGCAACAACAACAACAAGTTACGGTCAGTATACGATGATTTTTTCTCCCCTCTGGCAGGTAGGACCGAGTCTTGAGGTTACCTGGACTGCTGCCGGCAAGGTAGGTGAGGCACGGCACTACTGTTTAAAAATGCTGTGTGTATGTGTGTTTAGATTGTGTAGTGTGTTTGTTTGTTTGTTTGGGTGTGTGTGTGTGTGTGTGTGTGTATGATTGCCTCGTGTGTATGTTTGAGTGTTTAAGATTAGGTCGTGTGTGTTTGTGTACATATGTATATTTCTGTCAAAAGGATGCGTGTTAGTGCAATTTCTTTTGTTCTCACACTTCTCTACACACACACACACACCCACACCATCATCCCTCACACACCTTTCACGAACATACATCTTACCATATATAGAATTACCGTCACTACTGCCCGTGCTCACTGCTGTCGACGCGGCCATAAGCACACCAAGAAATATGCGCACCCAGTGTTTACCCTTGAGGAACGCCACCCCGTAGATTAAAAGGTGCCACACCGTCCTAATGAGCATCAATCAACCTTAAAATGGGGAATCTGGACACATTTAGGGCAGTATTTTTCACCACCTGGAAAGTATAAACGTTAGTACCGGGCCTTGACAGCTATAGATGAAAGAAGAGCTACGTGCTGATTTGAGGGATGGGGGTGATATACAACGCTCCGAGGTATAGACACAAATGACAGGGAACATAACCATAAATCCGAGGTGTCTACGGGGTACAACTGAGCTAGATTAGTGAACGGTCCCGCCGGGGTGAATTATGGAGGTAAATAAATAAGAGAGAGGCCGTACATACCGTCACGAATCATCAAACAAAGCGACGGCGACGCTACATTTCGCCCCGCCAGCAACACGATCGTCAACAATGGCGGTAGTGGTGTTGGTCGAGAGCGAACAAAAGACGATCGATTCCCTGGTGTTATGGGCCTCACGTCACGTTCTCCATAGTTACGTAAAGCCTCACTTCCGAACTCTCTTAAAGTTCGTGAGGTCAATCTTGCCCCCCTGCCAGTGGTTTAAGAGAGGAGCATCAGGTTACCGAAGTGTGTGTGTGTGGGTGGTAGTTTGGAACACTTTGTGGCCGCCATCTTTATGTCGTGGCGTAAGTGAACTTATGGGATTGGGTTGGGTGGGGAGGGGGTGAGGGGGGTATCTTGAGTTACGGGGGAAAATTTCTGACGTCCGCACCAATAAGATTCCATCTATGTTATGTAGCATAAGTGATCGTAAGGTTAGGGCGGCCTCGTGACCACCTCCTGAGAACAACATCCAGCCCAGCCTGTTGACCGAGCCGAAGGCCTTGGTTAGGTCGATGAAGGTCATGTACAGGTCACGACGCTGTTCTCTGCACTTTTCCTGTATCTGACGGGCAGCAAAGATCATGTTAGTGGTGTCACGCGATTGTCTGAAGCCACATTGAGATTCAGGGAGGAAGTTTTCCGCCTCAGGAAGAAGTCTGTTTAGGAGGACTCGGGCAATAATCTTGCCAGCTACGGACAGTAGCGAGATCTTGTGGTAGTTGCCACAGTCTAACCGGTCTCCCTTGTTCTTATAAATATTGACAATGGTGGCATCTTTAAGAGCTTGGGGGATTTCCTCCTTTTTCCATATATTCTCCAGGAGAGAGTGGAGACGGCTGGTAAGCAGAGGTCCTCCCGCGTTATACACCTCGGCTGGGATTCCATCAGGCCCTGAGGTTTTGTTATTTTTCATCTGTTTGATGGCAGTAGCTACCTCATCCAGGGATGAAGGGTAGCTGAGGTGGGTCAGCTCTGGATGCTGAGGGACCTGCTTGGTAATCAGGACATACACATCGGTGTTTCGGTTGAGCAGTGAATGGTAGTGCTCTTTCCAGTGCTGAAGGAGGCCTTCATCGTCTTTAATTATGGAGTTACCGTCTGATGTGCGGAGGGGGGCTATGGCGTAAGTGATTGGCCCATAAAATGTTTTAGTAGAATTGAAAAATTCGCGCATCTTGTGCTGATCTGCAAATTTGTGTGTTTCACAAGCTTTATTTTTAAATCAGACGTTCTTTAGATAGCAAAGTTTTCTCCTTGCGGAAGGTATCAGCTTTCGTCCGAGACTGAGAGTTGTTCTGCCAGTAAGTTAAAGCAGCACGTTTATCATAAACGAGTACATTAATTGCTGGGTCATTTTCATCACACCAGTCAAACACACACGAGCTTAGGTTCTTATAGGAAATCTTAAATTTACACCAGCAAGAGTAAGGTCAGGACAGGTCAGGTCAGGTCACACCAACAGGACTCAACCGGGTCACAGCAGAATCCCCGACCTGTGGCCCGGACAACCTTCTCTGTGTACATTCATCGATTTTTTATTTGTCACTAAAATTCCTCAAGTCCGTCACCCATTGACCACCCTGGAGGTGTACTGTGACGGCTGTGTTAGAGGTCACGGCACCACCTGTACTATCAACTCACTCAAACGTGTAAGAGCGGCTATCGTGCCCGAGGAGTTAGGTGCGTGTGGTTGTGGTATCAGTTTTGGTGTTGGTGGTAGTCGTGGTAGTGGTGGTGGTGATAGTCGTGGTAGTGGTGGTAGTCGCTGTAGTAAGGATAATTGTGAAAGTGGTGTTAGTGGTGGTCGTCGTGGTAGGATTGGTAGTCGTAGTAGTTGTCTTATTCGTCGTAGTGGTAGTAATGGTGGTAGTCAATATACTGATAATCATGATAATGGTGGTGGTAGTAATGGTAGTAGTGGTGGTGATGGTGATAGTCGCGGCAGTGGTGGTAGCCGAGCACCCTCCTCACCACCTCATCTCAAATGTTCCGAATCAAAGTCAAAATTCTCATCACTTTGAGACGTGTTGTGGTGGAACATCCGAGGGTGGGGGGGGGGAGGTTGGGACAGGACGTGTTGTGGTGGAACATCGGAGGAGGAGGAGGGGGGGGGGAGGGCAGGACGTGTTGTGGAGCGTTTGGTCTGGTTGAAGAACATATTATTTTAGACATCGGGAAGAACAGAATATTTAGGACATTGTACAAGAACACCGATGGACATGTAGAAGAACACATTTTGGGCAGGTAGAGGAATACATTATGGACATCTAGGGTAACAGTTGGACATACGGGTACGAGAAGGTTGAACTTTGGACATACAGTGTAGACCCCCCACACTTTGATTTGGACAGCGGGCAGTAACTTCTCTTGTGGGGAGTGAGTGAGTGCAGCAAGTATAGGGTTGGGGAACCTTTGTCTGGTGTAGCTATCCATAACTCTCTCTCTCTCTCTCTCTCTCTCTCTTTCTCTCTCTTTCTCTCTCTCTCTCTCCCAATAAATCAGGTACCCTCTGTCTCCCTGTCTACGCTTCAGTGACCAAGGTACTCTGTCTGTCTGTCTCTTTGTGTTGTCTGTCTGTCCCTTTCTGGATTTTTCTCTCTTCTCTTTCTCTCTCCCCATCCTCATTTTTCCCTTCCCTTTAACCGAGAAAAAGAAAAGAGTGAGAGAGAAAAATTGGAGAAAGTGAAATTGTTAGGCGATAGTTCACTTAACACTTAATGAGGCAGGTAAAGAAATTAACATTATTGATGGTGAGAGAGAGAGAGAGAGAGAGAGAGAGAGAGAGAGAGAGAGAGAGAGAGAGAGAGAGAGAGAGAGAGAGGTAGGTTTGGTCGTACAATATAGTTATAAACACTTGACTTTGTTAACTTAATGTTGACCAACTTCCTGCCTTGTTACACACACACACACACACACACACACACACACACACACACAGACACACACACACACACACACACACACACTGGTGTTAGCTGCAGCCCAGTATTAATTGTTTCCAGTCCTTATAGGCCCTGGTCATAATGGGCCCCAGTACTTGAAAGACCCTAGTCCTAATGGGCCCCAGTAATTTTAAGCCGCAGTCCTAAAAGATTATAGACCTCATAGTAATTCTAATTGGCTCCCGTACTAAAGGACCCCAGAGAGAGAGAGAGGAGAGAGTGAGAGAGAGAGAGAGAGGAGAGAGAGAGAGAGAGGAGAGAGAGAGAGAGAGAGAGAGAGAGAGAGAGAGAGAGAGAGAGAGAGAGAGAGGTAACAGGTCGAGAAAGAAAGGGAGCGGCAATGGTAGGTGGCACAGTGAGCAGTTAGTGCAGGACTGTGTAAGGCGCCGGGAGAACCCTTGTGTGAGAGCCTCTATATGTAAGTGTGAAGGGAGAGAGGATGTGGGTGTGAAGGGAGAGAGGATGTAGGTGTGAAGGGAGAGAGGATGTAGGTGTGAAGGGAGAGAGGATGTGGGTGTGAAGGGAGAGAGGATGTAGGTGTGAAGGGAGAGAGGTAGTGTGAGGGAGAGAGGATGTAAGTGTGAAGGGAGAGAGAGGATGTGGGTGTGAAGGGAGAGAGAGGATGTAAGTGTGAAGGGAGAGAGAGGATGTAAGTGTGAAGGGAGAGAGGATGTAAGTGTGAAGGGAGAGAGGATGTAAGTGTGAAGGGAGAGAGAGGATGTAAGTGTGAAGGGAGAGAGAGGATGTAAGTGTGAAGGGAGAGAGGATGTAAGTGTGAAGGGAGAGAGGATGTAGGTGTGAAGGGAGAGAGGATGTAAGTGTGAAGGGAGAAAGGATGTAAGTGTGAAGGGAGAGAGAGGATGTGGGTGTGAAGGGAGAGAGGATGTAAGTGTGAAGGGAGAGAGGATGTAAGTGTGAAGGGAGAGAGAGGATGTAAGTGTGAAGGGAGAGAGGATGTAAGTGTGAAGGGAGAGAAAGGATGTAAGTGTGAAGGGAGAGAGGATGTAAGTGTGAAGGGAGAGAGGATGTAAGTGTGAAGGGAGAGAGAGGATGTGGGTGTGAAGGGAGAGAGGATGTAAGTGTGAAGGGAGAGAGGATGTAAGTGTGAAGGGAGAGAGGATGTAAGTGTGAAGGGAGAGAGAGGATGTAAGTGTGAAGGGAGAGAGAGGATGTAAGTGTGAAGGGAGAGAGGATGTAAGTGTGAAGGGAGAGAGGATGTAGGTGTGAAGGGAGAGAGGATGTAGGTGTGAAGGGAGAGAGAGGATGTAAGTGTGAAGGGAGAGAGAGGATGTAAGTGTGAAGGGAGAGAAAGGATGTAAGTGTGAAGGGAGAGAGGATGTAAGTGTGAAGGGAGAGAGGATGTAGGTGTGAAGGGAGAGAGGATGTAGGTGTGAAGGGAGAGAGAGGATGTAGGTGTGAAGGGAGAGAGGATGTAAGTGTGAAGGGAGAGAGAGGATGTAAGTGTGAAGGGAGAGAGAGGATGTAAGTGTGAAGGGAGAGAGGATGTAGGTGTGAAGGGAGAGAGGATGTAGGTGTGAAGGGAGAGAGAGGATGTAGGTGTGAAGGGAGAAAGGATGTAAGTGTGAAGGGAGAGAGGATAATAAATGTGTGAGGTAATGAAAAGTAAACAAAGGCGTAAAGGCAAGTCAGAAGAGCATGATACGCCAGGAAAGGGAAAGTAGAAAGTATTGGTTGAGAGAAAACAAAGTGTCTAGCCTCGTCATGAAGCAGGGAATATTATTACTTCGTCATCTTTAGGTGTCCGGACCGAGGCTGCTGGCACTGGACATTGTGCTATTGGTAATGGTAGGGATAAAATGACCTCTCCGGCTGTTGTTGATTTTAAACTGGAATGTGGCATTTTTTTTTTTTTTTTTACAATTCTTACTTTTTTTTTAAACGAATACGAAATCGCTAAAAAAATCAATAATGTTTCTTGGACAAGTAACGAGCGTCCAGTGAGTAGTGCCAAATCCTACAATAAATACTACTTGTTCCTCTACTGATTACTGAAAGAAGCGTTGTTTAGCTGCTGAAATAATAACAATGGTTTTAGTGCTCTTCTGACGCTATTGTTTGAGGGTGAGAGTCTTGGTGCACTTATGACGCCATTTTTGAGTCAGCAGTGTTGCTTCGCTGTGATCTAAGGGTTTGCTTCAGTAACTATACGCCATCCGTTAGATGTTAAAAAAATATTCACTATTATTTACTAATAAAATTCAATAATATAGGAGTTGTCCTCTGATGACGTCACCTAAGACAATTAAACGTTAAGAAAGTAGTTAAATAATCCTTGAATTTTTGGGGGTTAATGTATAAGGAGTTGTCCATTAACCCTATGGCTACGGGAGGTTGTCCTAAGCCGACTAAAATCGTCTGGCGGTAGTCAGAATAAAATGGCAAGTGCGGGAAGTGCAGCGAAAGGGTTAGGAAATATTTAATTAAATAAAAAATACCATAGTTTATGGTAGGGAGGTGCGGGTGGACTAGGGGATAGTGGTGTACTATCTCCTGTCCCGCCACACGTCTCGTTATGGGTCTACGGGCGGGATTCTGTTCCATTGAATACAGCTCAAGAAAATTTTTGGAATTCGCGTGTACCCAAGCATGAAGTCAGGAAGAAGTGACAGCTAACACGCATGCGCAAAACTTGAGGGATATAATCACAAGGAATCCATCAGTAAGGCCAGGAGAAGCACACATGGGGCTGACTGACTCAACCTCAGCCAATAAGATAAACAAAGGAAAATATTTTTGTTTCTCCGACACTAAGAATAATGATGATGGCGGCCATAAGTCAGCAGGTGGAGTGTGTCGTATCCATTACCCACGGCCTCTGTGTCGCCTCTTGTTAGTTTTATTACTTTTTCTTCTCCTTGTAATTTTCACACATTTCCTGTGATTTATTGTGGTTGTTTGGGTTATTTTTTGTGTTCTCTGAAGGAAAGTAATACAAACACACTTTTTATTTATGGTTCTCGTCTTGGTCCAACCCAGGCTCTTGTCCGTCCGTCCGTCTCTCTGGCCGATATTTGTCCAGTACCTCTAATAGCACAGACACTCACTAGCCCTGGGGCCCACTAGGACTGGGGCCCATTAGCCCTGGGGCCCACTAGGACTGGGGCCCACTAGGACGGGCCCACTAGCCCTGGGGCCCACTAGGACTGGGGCCCACTAGGACGGGCCCACTAGCCCTGGGGCCTACCAGGACTGAATCCCACTAGGACAGGCCCACTAGTCCTGGGGCCCATCAGGACTTAGGTCCACTGGGACTTGAGCCCACTACGACTGGGGCCCACTATGACTGGCGCCCACTAGGACTTGGGACCACTAGGAATTTGGCCCACCCGGACTTGGGCCCACTAGGACTTTGGCCCACTAGGGCTGGAGCCCACTAAGAGTTGGGCCCATTGCATTGTGTCCTACTAGGACTTGGGTCCACTAGGATGGTGCCCACTAGGACTTCGATCCACTAGGAATGGGGCCCAATAGGACTTTGACCCAATAGGACTTGGGCTCAATAGAACTGGAGCACACTAGGACTTGAACCCAATGGGACTTTGGTCCACTCGGAAGAGTCCACCAGGAATTAAGTCCACTAAAACTTGGGCCTCTAGAACTTGAGTTCACTAGGACTGGGGCCCCACCAGGACTGGATTCCATTAACACTTGGGCCTACTAGAATTGGGGACCACTATGACTGGGGTCCATTAGGAGTCAACTCCACTTGGACTGGGGTCCACTTGGATTTGGGGCCACCAGAACTTGGGCCCAATAGAACTGGGGCCCACTGGGACTGGGGCCCAATAAAACTGCGGTCCCCTATTACTAGGGCCTATTATTATTAGGGCCCACTAGAACTATAGTGCCCACGATAAGCGTGTAAAAAGAGACATTATGTGGCCGTAATTGCCGAGGGAGTCAGCTGGCTGTACATTAATCTCGGCCGGGGGGAGAAAACGTTTCCTGCATTCATAAACCTTTAAAACATTTTGTGTGTTTATGTTTGTGTTTGAGAATGTGTGTTTTTATAATTTATGTGTGTGTGTGTGTGTGTGTGTGTGTGTGTGTGTGTGTGTGTTTAATCAAATGATTTAATCTCAGTTCCCTTGTCTTTTTCTCCCTTCAGTAACTACATCTTAATTACCTCAAGTCATGTTTTACCACTTAATTGGCCTTCACCCCTTGTTATCTTGCCCTCCACCCCACGTGTGTTTGTTTTGTTTTTGTCCGGACTGTAAGATCTCGTGTGATTATGTGTTTGTCTGTCTGTCTGTCTGTCTGTCTGTCTGTCTGTCTGTCTGTCTTTGTGTGATTTCGCGAGTGTAAATTCCTGATTTCAATGGTTTGTGTATGTTGGTTATCTGTGGTCCTGTGTCTGAATTGTTACGTATTACAAATTATTAGTGTGTGTGTGTGTGTGTGTGTGTGTGTGTGTCGGGCGATTTTGGCGGGTGTCGCGGGGAGGGAGGGGTGGTGGGGAGGGAGTGAGCGTGTGTGAGTGTGTGTGTGTGCGTGTGTGTGAGTGTCTGGGCCAGCAGCAGCAGCCGAGAGTCGTCAGTGTGTGGTGGGCCGCGGCGGTGTGAACAGCGTCGAGTGTTGTACCGGGCCGCTCTCTCTCTCTCTCTCTCTTACAAGGGTGTCCCCCCCCCCCCTCTCTCTCTCTCTCTCACTCCACCAGCTCCTCGTCATTACTGCCAGCACGCGACACACACAAACACATGCACTCGCTACACGCCCTCTTACCCCACACGCCTCTCCCATGGCACTCGGAGACCTTAAATAAGAACATAAAATTCTCGTTAAATGGATGATGATATAACACTGTAAAATATTAATAAGGACAAACATTAAGTGACACAGTCCGAGCAGAAAACTGTATAGATATTTGTATGGGGGAAATATTTGATCTGTTAAGCTGTTCATGAGTCGTTGATACATATTGAGGCACAAACGATTGATATATACAGCACAGTGGAGCGATGATGGGTAAGGGTAACGAGTGGTGTCGCTGTCTGGTGGCGGGTGTGGTGGTACTGTGTGTGGTAGGCTGTGGTAGTGCCCTCAGCCCTTCTGCTGCCACTACCACCACCACCACCACCACCACCACCTGCCCCCCGGAGGAGCTCACCGTCTACAGGGTCACGATGGAGACCCACTGGAGCCCGCGAGACTTCCCCAAGCATTACCCGGAGTGGCGACCTCCTGCCCAGTGGTCCAAGTTGATAGGTAAGTTCCCCCCCCCCCTCCACCCCCTTCACTGTCACGCCTGTCTCATTTTCTGTTTCCCTCTTCTGTCATTTTTCCCTCCTCCTCCTCCCCCCAACAGCGACCTTGTCTGATTTGACCCCCCCTGTCTTGTTCTGTCCAGTGTTAAGGGTCTTGTTCTGTCCAGTGTTGAGTGTCTGTTCTGTCTAGTTCCTGTCTACTTACTTGACAGTATCCAGTGGACGGTCATGATACGTAAGTCAGTCACCTGTCCCACAGTACCTGTCCTATTTTGTCCCTCCCGAATCTCTTTTAAGTACAATGGTGTCCCCTGTGCTCTCTTAATGTCCCTGTCCATTCCTTCCCAAGCTGCGTCACTGTCTGTCTAGTGTCCCAAATTTATAGGTGAGTCGCCCCTCGCAATCTGTCTCTCCCTGTCTCATTCAATCCCCGTTACCGTCTCTCTCGACGCGTTTTCTGTCCAATAGTCTCAATCTATGTGGTTGTACCTGTCTTGTCTCCTACGGTCCATTCTAGTTCCTGTCTTCCACCGTCCTAGTCTCTCTCTCTCTCTCTCTCTCTCTCTCTCTCTCTCTCTCTCTCTCTCTCTCTCTCTCTCTCTGCCCAGAACTCCACAGGTGAATCTCTCTATCTTTTTCCTCTCTCACTTTACCTTAGTTCCTGTCACCCACTACCGTCATCCACCACCACTACCTTGATCCACCATCACTATCGTCATCCACCACCACTACCATCATCCACCACCACTACCGTCATCCACCACCACAACCGTCACTACCGTCACCCATCATTGCTATCACCCGTCACTACCCTCACCCGTCACTACCCTCACCCGTCATTACCGTCACCCACCGTCACTACCCAAAATACGCTTACTTCTGAGTCTAATTTATACAGTTTAAGATATTTTCAGCATACATTATTATTATTATTATTATTATTATTATTATTACTATTATTATATATTTTGGTTACTGTGTTGTATTACCTCTATTTTCTTTTTCGTTTTGTCTCAATTTTTATGGGAAATTAAGTGGGTTTTTTTTTCCTATAAGATAATATATTCATGTTGTATTTTATCCCATATGAACTACTTATGGAATTATTTACTGAACGAATTTACTGAGAATTTATAACGTAACATTATTCTTTTTTTTTTGTTTTGAGTCTTATATATTATTTAACCCGTCTTGTAGTGTAGGGGTGATGATCTGTCTCTCTCTCTCTCTCTCTCTCTCTCTCTCTCTCTCTCTCTCTCTCTCTCTCTCTCTCTCTCTCTCTCTCTCTCTCCCTGAACTATTAACGTGCAGTTTCTACGATTACTTTCTCTTCACTTCCCTCGTCTCACTTTCTCCTTCCTTCCTTCCTTCCTTCTCTTTTTTCTTGTTTCTCTCTAACTGCATCTCTTTTATTCTGCTTCTCTCTCTCTCTCTCTCTCTCTCTCTCTCTCTCTCTCTCTCTCACACACACACACACAAAATACACAAAGTCAACAAATAGATAGATTGAGAGAGAGAGAGAGAGAGAGAGAGAGAGAGAGAGAGAGAGAGAGAATTTTATGTCTGGCTGTCGATGTCTATATTTCTGATTATAGCGATAAGGACGTGTCTGTCTGTCTGTCTATAGAGAGAAGGATGTCTGTCTCTCTGTCTGTCTATATAGAGAGTTATATCTGTCTGTCTATTATCGAGAGGGTAAGGTGTCTGTCTGTCTGTCTGTATTTTAGTTCATCCACTTATTCTCGAGAGGCAGGACGACTACCATACCTTCCCACGACCTAAGTCTTGTGTGTGTGTGTGTGTGTGTGTGTGTGTGTGTGTGTGTGTGTGCGTGCGTGCGTGTGTGTGTGTGTGTGTGTGTGTATTACCATTCTTCATCCAACATTATTTCGTAATGTCTAGAAAGAATTGGATTAATATTCTAATAAGACAATTACCCCTTACTGTTTTCCATCTATCCACCCATCCATCCACCCATCCTTCCATCCATCCATCCATCCATCCATCCATCCATCCGCCCAAATCGCACCCCTCCTTAGCACCATCAGAAGGCACTAGGGTTGTAGTCTTCACGGAGGGGAGGACAGAGACTGAGTTAAACCTTTACATACGTGTTCCCAGGGAGGTGAACGAGCGCCTGGCGAAGACCCTCGACCTGATTCTGTGTTATTGAAAGGGGGAAGGGGGGGGAAAGGGATGGAAAGGAAGGAAGGGGATGGGAGAGGGAAGGGGTGGCGTTGAGAGGAGGAGATAGAAGGAGAGGCGAGGGGGGGGGGGGGGGAGGTGGGTGTGAAGAGCTGTTTAGTTGATGTGAGGATTGAGTGTCTGTCTGATTCACACACACACACACACACACACACTCTCTCTCTCTCACACACACACACACACACACACACACACACACACACACACACACACACACACACACACACACTCACACACACACACACACACTCACACACACACACACTCTCTCTCTCTCTCTCTCTCTCTCTCTCATCCTCCTTATTTATCTGTCCTTCCTTATCTCTCTCCCATGTGAGGAAACAGTTATGGCCGCCACAATCTCCTTAATAAACCGGTAATGTAATTCAGGAGGCGAGACTGTATATGTTAACTTATTGTGTGGGTGTGGTGTGTGGATGGTGTGGTGTGTGGATGGGTGTGGTGTGTGGATGGGTGTGGTGTGGTGTGTGGGTGGGTGTGGTGTGTGGGTGGGGGTGGTGTGTGTGGATGGGTGTGGTGTGTGTGTGTGTGTGTGTGTGTGTGTGTGTGAATAAAAGAGAGAGATATCCTAAAATAGACAGGTAGACAGAAGAGGGAAATCTTATCCTTGCCCTTTTCCGAGAGAGAGAGAGAGAGAGAGAGAGAGAGAGAGAGAGAGAGAGATTAATACACAGATAATTTAATTCAACTCGCAAGACTCTGGAATGTTATGTTACTGTTATTGTTATGGTCGCTTGTCCTGGTGGTGGTGGTAGTAGTAGTGGTAGAGGCAATAGTGATGGTAGTGGTGGTGGTAGAAGCGGTAGAGGCGGTAGTGGTGGTGGTGGTGGTGAATGTGGTAGTGGTGGTGGTAGGGGTGGTGGTAGTGGTAGTGGCGGTGTAGGTGGTGGTAATGATGATAGTGGCTATAGGGGGATGGTGGTGGTAGTGTGTGTGTGTGGCCGGGGTATGTCGTGGTATATGCTGGCGGTGAATGTGAATATAGAGTCGGACTAAAGTGGACTGAATCGTGAGCTTATATTAGCAAAGAGTAAACAGAATTAGAGCTTTTATTTATTTATTTATTTGTTTATTTATTTATTTACCTGGGAAAGACCGAATCGAGTTTTATTTTGGAACTGGAAAAAAATACCGAATTGTGGTTATTTCAAACTGGGAGAGACCGAGTCAGATTTTATTTATAAGACTTGAAAAGACCGAATGGAGGATTAATTAAGACCGGACGGGAAGGATACGGTGTTTATTTTCAGACTATGAAAGACCGAATTTTGATTGCTTTAGGCCAACAAAGACCGAATTAACGTTACTCTCAGACCGAAATATCTATCACAGAGGTGGAGTGAATGAGA
Source organism: Homarus gammarus (assembly GCA_958450375.1). Taxonomy (NCBI): domain Eukaryota; kingdom Metazoa; phylum Arthropoda; class Malacostraca; order Decapoda; family Nephropidae; genus Homarus; species Homarus gammarus. Next base: position 1,451,771 of record CAUDMG010003567.1, on the reverse strand, counting down.
GTGGGACCGAGGCAAAGACCGACTCGTAGAATAATTTTAATAGAGAAATAAAGACCGAATTATTTGGGGTCTTTTTTCAGATTCTAGATGTAATTAATCCGAGTTTATTCAAATAACTTTAAATTGGTTTATTTCCGGCTTTAAATTATCTGTGATTTGCTCCTTACCGGTCGAATATGGCCTCTGATTCGGTCCAATTTTGTCCGGAATAACTCGTGAATTGGTCATTTTCCAATCAGAAATAAGATTTAATTTTCTTTGGATTGATCTGATTGGCGAGTCATAGTTGTGTGTGTGTGTGTGTGTGTGTGTGTGTGTGTGTGTGTGTGTGTGAGGAGGTGAAGGAGGAGGAGGAAGAAGAGAAGGAAAAGAAAAGGAACACGAAAAATAGAGGAAGGAAGGAGGAGAGGGAGAAGAATATGAAAACTAAGAAGGAGGAAAATAAGAAGATTGGAGGAAGAGGAGAAGGTAATGTTTAAAAAAAAGAAGAGCAGGGGTAGAAGAAAGAGGAAATAAAAACAAAGAACCAAGAAGGAAGAAAAGGGAAGAAATGAAGGAAGAGGAAAATGAGGAGGAAGTGTAGGAGAAGAAAGAAGAACAGTAAGGAAAAAAAAATAAACAAAGACGAGATAGGAAAAAAACAGAAGAGAACAAAAAAAAAACACGAACAATGAATAACAAAAGAAAAAACAAGAGAGAAATAACAAGAATAATAAAACTATGACGATACATAAACACAAACACATATTAAGTCAACAAATCATGGACACACCCCTTCCCCCCACCCACCCCCGTCACGTCCCCACCCCCCACCCACCCCCCCATCCCCCTCACCCACCCTCACCCCTCACAAGGTAACCAAGAGGGTGGTAATTCAGTCACCAAATAAGACGAGTCACCATTGATATGCACGAGGGAACAACGTCTTGGGAGCCTGACCGCGACCTTGTCATCTTCTGCAATCAAATGAAAGAAGAAAAATGATGGTAATTTTGTGGAGTGATGACATAATTGTAAGGTTGGCTGTCAAGGTGGACAAGTTCCTCCACTGCGCCACTTGTTATAGGGCCATGGAGGGCGGGGGGGGCATATGAGTGTGTAGTAATGATACAGGAAGTCCAAGGAGGCCATAATTATGTACAGTATTGACACAACGAAGTTCAAGGGGCCATAATGCCACAACAAAGTTCAAGGTGCCATAATGCCACAACACACTCCAAGGGGCAATAATGCCACAGCAAAGTTCAAGGTGCCATAATGCCACAACACACTCCAAGGGGCAATAATGCCACAACAAAGTTCAAGTGGCCATAATGCCACAACACACTCCAAGGGGCCATAATGCCACAACAAAGTTCAAGGGGCAATAATGCCACAACAAAGTTCAAGGGGCCATAATGCCACAACACACTCCAAGGTGCCATAATGCCACAACACACTCCAAGAGGCAATAATGCCACAACAAAGTTCAAGGGGCAATAATACCACAACACACTCCAAGGAGCAATAATGCCTCAACGAAGTTCAAGGGGCAATAATGCCACAACACACTCCAAGGGGCCATAATGCCTCAACAAGGTTCAAGGTGCCATAATGCCACAACAAAGTTCAAGGTGCTATAATGCCACAACACACTCCAAGAGGCAATAATGCCACAACAAAGTTCAAGGGGCAATAATGTCACAACACACTCCAAGGAGCAATAATGCCACAACAAAGTTCAAGGGGCAATAATGCCACAACACACTCCAAGTGGCAATAATGCCACAACAAAGTTCAAGGGGCACTAATGCCACAACAAAGTTCAAGGTGCCATAATGCCACAACGAAGTTCAAGGGGCAATAATGCCACAACACAATCCAAGGGGCAATAATGCCACAACAAAGTTCAAGGTGCCATAATGCCACAACGAAGTTCAAGGGACCATAATGCCACAACACACTCCAAGGGGCCATAATGCCACAACAAAGTTCAAGGTGCCATAATGCCACAACGAAGTTCAAGGGGCCATAATGCCACAACAAAGTCCAAGGGGCAATAATGCCACGACACACTCCAAGGGGCCATAATGCCACAACAAAGTCCAAGGGGCAATAATGCCACGACACACTCCAAGGGGCCATAATGCCACAACAAAGTCCAAGGGGCAATAATGCCACGACACACTCCAAGGGGCCATAATGCCACAACAAAGTCCAAGGGGCCATATGGCCACAACAGAGTCCAATAATGATGATGAATTATAGAACTCCTCCCAAGACCTTTTTCGTTATATATCCTCGCCCCAAATTTGGTCAGAATCCATTAGTATTTTTTGTTATCGCGTCAACAATTTCTCGGTGAACACACAGATGGAAAGCATGAATTTATAACACAATTTTGCGGGACAGAAGCGAATCACAATTAGAAACACGATGTCGGGAAGATTATCTCGAGAAATCCGGTTGACGACAAATTATTATATCACAAGAAAACAATGTTGATCAGGTGACCAAAAAAAAAAAAAAAAACGAACTAAATCTGATATGAAAAACATCATTCCTTACGGGTGGAAATTATTATCAGTCAGGTTAGGGAAGGAACAGTTTGGGCTAGGTTGAGTTAGGTTAGCTGAGGTTAGGTTAGGAAGGGCTTAAACTAAGTTAGGTTAGGATGAGAAAGGTAGAAATCGAGTTAGTTAACTGTATCCCGGTGTGGCCCCAATCAGGTAAGGTCAGGGGAGGTCAGATCAGATCAGGTCATTAAGTGGTCCCCAGTATGGCGGTCGCCCGGTAATCGTATACGTGGGCCGGTGGTCTGCATAGGCCGGGTGGTGATGGAAGAGGTGGTGGTGGGTAGGCGGGGTTGGGTTGTGTTGGGCGGAAACCGGTTGTGGTGGGTAGGGGATGGATGGTGGTGGGCGGAGGCCGAGTGGTGGTGGGCGGGGGCCGGGTGGTCGTGGGTGGGGGCCGAGTGGTGGTGGGCGGGGGCCGGGTGGTCGTGGGTGGGGGCCAGGTGGTGGTGGTGGTGGGTAGACAACTTATGAACAATCATCTTGTGGTGTAAAACATATTGTCTTGGTTTAAAATGGGTGGTGACTATTAACTAATTAAATCAAGGCGTGGGCGTGGTGATATCGTGTGTGGGCGTGGCAGCGTCGTGTGTGGGCTTGGCAGTGTCGTGTGTGGGCTTGGCAGTGTCGTGTGTGGGCGTGGCAGCGTCGTGTGTGGGCGTGGCAGTGTCGTGTGTGGGCTTGGCAGTGTCGTGTGTGGGCTTGGCAGTGTCGTGTGTGGGCGTGGTGATATCGTGTGTGGGCGTCGCAGTGTCGTGTGTGGGCTTGGCAGTGTCGTGTGTGGGCGTGGCAGCGTCGTGTGTGGGCTTGGCAGTGTCGTGTGTGGGCTTGGCAGTGTCGTGTGTGGGCGTGGCAGTGTCGTGTGTGGGCTTGGCAGTGTCGTGTGTGGGCGTGGTGATATCGTGTGTGGGCTTGGCAGTGTCGTGTGTGGGCTTGGCAGTGTCGTGTGTGGGCGTGGCAGTGTCGTGTGTGGGCGTGGCAGCGTCGTGTGTGGGCGTGGCAGTGTCGTGTGTGGGCTTGGCAGCGTCGTGTGTGGGCGTGGCAGTGTCATGTGTGGGCGTGGCAGTGTCGTGTGTGGGCTTGGCAGCGTCGTGTGTGGGCGTGGCAGTGTCATGTGTGGGCTTGGCAGCGTCGTGTGTGGGCGTGGCAGTGTCATGTGTGGGCGTGGCAGTGTCATGTGTGGGCTTGGCAGCGTCGTGTGTGGGCGTGGCAGTGTCATGTGTGGGCGTGGCAGTGTCGTGTGTGGGCTTGGCAGCGTCGTGTGTGGGCGTGGCAGTGTCATGTGTGGGCGTGGCAGTGTCGTGTGTGGGTTTGGCAGCGTCGTGTGTGGGCGTGGCAGTGTCATGTGTGGGCGTGGCAGTGTCGTGTGTGGGCTTGGCAGCGTCGTGTGTGGGCGTGGCAGTGTCATGTGTGGGCGTGGCAGTGTCGTGTGTGTGGGTATGGGCACGAGTACTTTGGCATTTAGGCAGAAGGGACCCAATACCCTGTAGGTCATCATCCCTTTGTTGTTGTCGAACGCTTGGTGATGTGGGAGTGATCGGGTCCAGCGTGTGGGTATGGGCGTGGGTTCTCGGGTATGGGCGGACGGGGGCCTCTTGAGATCCGATTATTCCCCTGTTACTGTCAAAAGCACGATGGTGTGGGCGTGATGGTGGGCGTGATGAACGGTCGTGGTACAGATAACTGGGTGGTGTGGTGTGGTGTGGTGGTGTTGTATTCATGAGGTCGGAAGCTGGTCATAAGGCACCCAGGTAGTACAGAGAGGCAGCATCTGGTGACTGTGTCGTAGATGTGCGCCACTGTAGGCAGAACCTGGGCGAACCTTCATCTGGTTAACACACATAAGTGATACTAAGGAATGGATGGGTGACTCAAACCTTTGTCTGGCGTAACCTTCGTAAGTGTCACGGTGGAGTAAATGGAAGCCTGGCGATCCATCGTCTGGCGTAGCGTCCATATCTGGGTGATTAGGGTGGAAACACCAGGACCCGGACAGTAACAGCAGTGCCAGTACGGGCCGTCATCAGCGCCTTGTGTTTCCCTGCACTGTATTATAATAAAACGTTGATAAAGTTGTGCCAGACGATCGTCCGCCAGCCTCCTTCCTGTACAGTTGATGTTTTGATGGTCTGACCCCCCCCCCCCCCCAGCACGATATCCCTTGTATGGTATGTACGCCAGACGAACTTTCGCCCGCCTTCCTTCATTGTCACTACTGTGAAAGTTACACTGAACGAACCTCCGCTCGTCTTCTGCCTGCGGTGTCGTTGTTTGGGAAGGACGAGGAGGAATACAATACAATACAATGTGACCCACGCTAAGTCTCCCCCACACCACATCTTAACTACCAGGATCTGGAAGCAGTAGGTGTCAGGACCAGAATCCTTAATCTAATCTAAATATTGGCCAATCCTTCTGGTGGTGAACAGGTGGGTGTTGAACAATCCCTCAGGTGGTGAACAGGTGGGTGTTGAACAATACCTCAGGTGATGAACAGGTGGGTGTTAAACAATACCTCAGGTGGTGAACAGGTGGGTGTTGAACAATACCTCAGGTGGTGAACAGGTGGGTGTTAAACAATACCTCAGGTGGTGAACAGGTGGGTGTTAAACAATACCTCAGGTGATGAACAGGTGGGTGTTGAACAATCCCTCAGGTGGTGAACAGGTGGGTGTTGAACAATCCATCAGGTGGTGAACAGGTGGGTGTTGAACAATCCCTCAGGTGGTGAACAGGTGGGTGTTGAACAATCCCTCAGGTGGTGAACAGGTGGGTGTTGAACAATACCTCAGGTGGTGAACAGGTGGGTGTTGAACAATCTAATCTGAACAAAAGTAACTCACGTCAACTATGTGACCCGTGAATAACTCCACCACCTGCCCTTCCTGACTTGACTGATGGAAGGGGTTAAATTTCACCCCCGGACACTCAACGGCTCTGTGTGTGTGTCTGTGTCTGTGTGTGTGTGTGTGTGTGTGTGATATGCGTGCTTGTGATAATCTATATATACCAGGTATTGGAGGGTGGAAGTAAGGGGGGGTGGGGGTAAGGGAGGTAAGGTGGGGGTAAGGGAGGTGAGGGTGGGGGTAAGAGAGGTAAGGTTGGGGTAAGGGAGGTGAGGGTGGGGGTAAGGGAGGTGAGGGCGGGGGTAAGGGTGGGGGTAAGGGAGGTAAGGTGGGGGTAAGGGAGGTAAGGTGGGGGTAAGGGAGGTGAGGGTGGGGGTAAGGGAGGTGAGGGTGGGGGTAAGGGAGGTAAAGTGGGGGTAAGGGAGGTGAGGGCGGGGGTAAGGGAGGTGAGGGTGGGGGTAAGGGAGGTGAGGGTGGGGGTAAGGGAGGTAAGGTGAGGGTGGGGGTAAGGGAGGTGAGGGTGGGGGTAAGGGAGGTAAGGTGAGGGTGGGGGTAAGGGAGGTAAGGTGAGGGTGGGGGTAAGGGAGGTAAGGTGGGGGTAAGGGAGGTAAGGTGGGGGTAAGGGAGGTAAGGTGGGGGTGGGGGTAAGGGAGGTGAGGGTGGGGGTAAGGGAGGTAAGGTGAGGGTGGGGGTAAGGGAGGTGAGGGTGGGGGTAAGGGAGGTAAGGTGAGGGTGGGGGTAAGGGAGGTGAGGGTGGGGGTAAGGGAGGTAAGGTGAGGGTGGCGTGGACGTAAATCTCACCTGATAATGGCGGTCAGTTTTTCTTATTTTCGGGGACGACTGGGTGGCGCAATTGCTTTATTGTCTACGTACCTGTGTGTGTGTGTGTGTGTGTGTGTACTCATTGATGTTTACTTGACAATACATTCTCATATATACACGTTAGCACCTGAACATACATACATACATATATAAACGTGTGGCAAGTCATTAATCACTACATCGATTCACAAGCGGAGTGAATGACCACCATGCTCCTGTAGGTCACGTTAGGTTAGGTTGAGTTGGATTAGCTTGGGTAAAGTTAGGTCAGATTAGGCTGTATATCGTAAAGTTAGGCCAGGTTAGGTTAAATTAAGTTAGGTTACAATACGTCAGGTTAGCTTAGGATATGTTAGGCTAGGTTAGGTTAGGATAGATTAGGTCAGGTTAGAATCTGGCGGAGCAACACGAGAGCGGCTCTTAGTGAGAGTCGATAACCTGGCAGTTGTTATTGTGTGGCATATTATTGGTGATCCTGAGGGAGGGGGGGTGAGGGAGAGGGTGAGGGAGGGAAGGGAATAGGAGGGGAGGGAGTGGGAAAGGGAGAATGGGGAGGGACATTGTGGGAAGAGAAGGAGGAGGGGAAGAAAGGAGGAAGGGAATAGGGAGGTGACGGGAAAGAATGGAAAAGAACAGGAATGGGAATAGGGAGAGAAAGGAGAAGACGTGCAACGGCAAAAGGAAGGAAGGAAGGGGGTAAGGTGGAAGAGGAGGGAAGGTGAAAGGAAAGAAGAAGAAGAAGGAGAAAAAGAAGAAGGAGGAGGAAGAGGAAGAGGAAGAAGAAGAAGAAGAAGAAGACTGAAGCACCAAGGGAGTGACTCAGTAAAACACGAGACTAACAACTAACTCCGCTAATTACTTGTCTGGGGGGTAATTGGGTTGTTAATGTGAGATGTATTGATGGTCTTAACTAATGAGCGCTAGTTTGAGTAGTTTATCTGTGTGTGATTTTAATGGTGGTGATGGTGGTGGTGGTGGTTGCAGCGGTGATGGTAGTAGTGGTAGTAGTGGTGGTGATGGTCGTAGTGGTGGTGATGGTAGTAGTGGTGGTGATGGTAGTAGTGGTAGTAGTGGTGGTGATGGTAGTAGTGGTAGTAGTGGTGGTGATGGTAGTAATGGTGGTGACGGTAGTCGTGGTAGTAGTGGTGGTGATGGTAGTAGTGGTAGTAGTGGTGGTGATGGTAGTAGTGGTGGTGATGGTAGTCGTGGTAGTAGTGGTGGTGATGGTAGTAGTGGTAGTAGTGGTGGTGATGGTAGTAATGGTGGTGACGGTAGTCGTGGTAGTAGCGGTGGTGATGGTAGTAGTGGTGGTGATGGTAGTAGTGGTGGTGATGGTAGTAGTGGTGGTGATGGTAGTAATGGTAGTAGTGGTGGTGTTGGTAGTAGTGGTGGTGATGGTAGTAGTGGTGGTGATGGTCGTAGTGGTGGTGATGGTAGTAGTGGTCGTAGTGGTGGTGATGGTAATAGTGGTGGTGATGGTCGTAAGGTGGTGATGGTAGTAGTAGTGGTGATGGTAGTAGTGGTGGTGATGGTCGTAGTGGTGGTGATGGTAGTAGTGGTGGTGATGGTCGTAGTGGTGGTGATGGTAGTAGTGGTGGTGATGGTAGTAGTGGTGGTGATGGTAGTAGTGGTCGTAGTGGTGGTGATGGTAGTAGTGGTGGTGATGGTAGTAGTGGTGGTGATGGTCGTAGTGTAGTAGAGGTAGTTGGTGTTGGTGGCTGGCATTGTAACCAGGTTGGCTCATGCTTATTTGTGGTGATGATATCGTTGATTGGCTATTTTGTGTGTGTGTGTGTGTGTGTGTGTTTCGTTCGTGTGTGTGTGTGTGTGTGTTTACGCGTATGTATAATTCACATTGTGTGTTATTGCAATGATAATTTTAACAATTTATTTAGATAAATTACGCTAATCACCAATCCTAATTTATTTATTTATTTATTTACTTATTTATTTATTTTATTTATTTATTTAAAGCAGGTGATAATTACACACTCATCAATTATACAACAGTAACGGTATATAAACAAGTAATTAAGTTATGCGTGTGTAAGTTTGCTTGTGTATACCTCGGGCCCCTAGCAAGCTCAGCTGGTGGACGAGGGAGGAATGTCAGGTGGTGTATGCTGGCGGCCTTAAAATACTGACCAACCGTTGGCAACATCCCGCCTGATAATGTGTCGGGAATTTCACAATTAAAAGCTTGGAATGGTTGGTGCGTTTATAGGAGGAACAGTCATTGTGTACCGGTTTACCCGATGCGTTATTCCAGTCATTATGAAATAGTAATTGGATGGGGTAATTTGACGAAAAATGCGTATTATTGGTGCGTATGTTAAAAAGAATGGAATATTTGGCAACTTTTACCTTCCATTCACAAAACTGGCTGTAGGTTGCCCGTTGTGCATTAAATTTCCCCATTAATCTTTCTGCTGAACATCACTCCCTATTTCTTCCTCGCCGTCAGCTGAGAAGGGATCTCTTCTTGTTCTTGGAGTTTATTTTCATCCTGTAGTAATATAAATTCCTGAAGTGATATAAACTCGAATATAATGACGTTGTTTTGAAAGCATTGCTAACGAATCTTCCTTTACTTGCTGTTCTTACTTATTCTTCTTGTTTGTATCTGTGCCTTTTGTTCGTTACAAATTTAAAGGTAAAAAAACTTATGCCTTAAAGATTTACGGAAGTGTTGCAGTAATTTATAGTAAGATAGAGATTTAGTGAAGGAAATATAATAATGTAGATATATATTATTGTTATGGTTATTGTAGACGTCAGCGTAGAGGTGTAGTTACCGGGTATCTGAACACAACCATAATTTTATTCATTTGGGATTTACATATTTAGTGGCCCGGGGAAGAATAGTGGGAGGGGGTGGGCGTGAGGGGGTGGGGATCAGGGTGTCGTGGGGTGAGGGCGTGGCGGTGGTGGAGTAACACCGATATTAACTTACCCAGCAGTACCTCTTCATACTATGAGCATCACTCAAATATTAAAATTACAGGTGGTTCAAAATGAAGCCCAAAGATTCGTCACAGGCGAAAGATACCCCTTCACCAGAACCACAGCCGAGATACAGAGACCTGAGAATGAAACCCATCAACCAGCAGCTGCACACCCTGGCCAGGAGAATCTGGCAAAAGATAGAACGATCAGAGCCAGAACTCCTTCAAAGACTCCCACCAGACAACGACAACAACCATACATGGTTCCCAAAAGGTTACCAAATCTCAAAAGGTCCATTACCACCCCCGATCTACACGGCCAGGCAATAGACAACCTCCCTAGACCAGCATCCGCCAGTAGGGTTGGCGGAATATGAAATAAGGCCCTTAAAACACCCGTATATGGGACATGGTAGGATGTCTAGTGCCTGTACCGACAGACAATAACTAACCCATGACACAACCCTAACACACTATTAGCTTAGCTAGGCGGTCAGCCCGCCCTCTCTTACCTCCTCCTAAATTTCTTCAATTTCCGAACTATAACTTCCTTCCCCCACCTCTAATCTTTCTTCACCCTCCTTTCTCTACAAAAAAAAAATAACGTACCTCTCGGGGTTGGCCAGGGAGGAGAAGAGGGGGGGGGGAAGGGGGCAACAACACCTTCAGGCCTTGAAGCGCTTCTCCTGAAATACGAAAACCAACTTGGCCTGATAAACCTTATTTCAATTAAAGTTTAACCACCCTAATGCTAACCTAACCAAACCTAACCTAACCTCGTGTAAGTAATTTGAAGTTTTATATGAAGGTTTTAGTATTTGTTGTGGAAATAGATAAATTAACAATACTGAATATGAACTCTCTCTCTCTCTCTCTCTCTCTCTCTCTCTCTCTCTGTTACAGGAACAAGATATAAGTTACGAGAATACGGACCAAGGACACATTCTCAGAACTCCCTTAAGACAATACTTTCTCCTAACAGTGAGAGGCGCAATTATACTCGAGTCTCAGGCTAATTTAACAGCCATCTTGTGTTATTTTCTGAAGTGAGTGTCACGTGATCATTTACGAGGAAATATTTATATTACGAGATTGTGTGAATTCCTACGAGAATTTTTCCTTGTAACTCAGGTCTTGAGGACATCATTAATTCGCTTGTTTATTTTACGACTTAATTAGCGAGTGAATGACGTCACGATCGCTCAAAGACCACAACAAGGGGAGATAAAGTGTAATGGACTTTTTGTAATGGTTATTATTATTGTTATTATATTGTTATTATTGTCATTATTGTTAATATTAGTGTTATTTTTGTTATTATTATTTTTTGATAAGAACCTGTAATGTACACAAGTGAATCATTGTAAACAATTTACACCTCAGGGTGCCGGGTTGTTTACAGTGACTTACTTGTTAATATTACAGGTTACAATATGTTAACACCATTGTCCAGTCTGGGTCCCGGGTGTTGGCGGGGCTACACCTTGTTATTATTATTATTATCAATCATTATTATTATTATTATTATTATTATCACTATCATTATTATCATTATTATCATTATTATTATTATTATTATCATTATCATTATCATTGTTATTATTATTATTATTATTATTATCACTATCATTATTAGTGCTACCAGGAAGGATTATGTCAGGCAGTTCTGAGAATCCCGGACCGATAATAACATCTGCCACTTAAGACATAATTAATTTATTGTCGGTGAAGAAAAGAGCGTGTCGGGTTGTGTACACAGGAAGTGGTAATTAAAAGATGTACACACGCTGACACACACACACACACATGGGGCATTTAAACATACACACGGTCTTACAGGCACACAGGGCATTTTGACTTCTACATTAACACACACGTTTGCTCTCTCTCTCTCTCTCTCTCTCGTACACACAAACACATTTCCTATGGTAATTGAAGAAAATAATCCTGTGTCACTTGCCGTATGGGTAAAAAAAATCGTTTTCCACCTGACATTTGGGAGAGAAAGACCATTTATTACATGACCTTTGGTAAAAAAAAAACTGTTCTATGCTGGGGTATATTATTTTTTGTTATTTATATGTTTATTTTCTCTGTCAAAATTTAGGTTAATGGGTATAGTGGAGAGTGAAGTAATATATGTTTTTTCTTGGGGTGGGGGGGGGGGGGTGGACCTCTGTTGACATAATAGTGAGTAGGAGAGGGTATTGTTACAGCAGAATCTTAAGTGCTGTTTCGAGTTAGTTAGATGCGTTCTTAAATTACCAGTTAAGGGGAGGAGATGAACTACTTAAGAATATCTGAGAATCTATCTGGGTGTCGTAATTTGAGTGAATCATTTTAGATGAGTTTTTACATCACCAATGGGGAGAAAAAATTAACTTACGAATTTTGTGGAATTCATCCTGGTGATGCAGCTTAAGTGAAACTCTAATTACTGTAGTTTTTTTCATTACCGATCATAGGAAATATATAACGTAGGAACTTTTAAATCATAGTCGTCAAAGGGTTAAATCATAGTCGTCAAAGGGTTAAATCATAGTCGTCAAAGGGTTAAATCATAGTCGTCAAAGGTGTTAAATCATAGTCGTCAAAGGGTTAAATCATAGTCGTCAAAGAGTTAAATCATAGTCGTCAAAGGGTTAAATCATAGTCGTCAAAGGGTTAGATCATAATCGTCAAAGGGTTAAATCATAGTCGTCAAAGGGTTAAATCATAGTCGTCAAAGGGTTAAATCATTGTCGTCAAAGGGTTAAATCATAGTCGTCAAAGGGTTAAATCATAGTCGTCAAAGGGTTAAATCATAGTCGTCAAAGGGTTAAATCATTGTCGTCAAAGGGTTAAATCATAGTCGTCAAAGGGTTAAATCATAGTCGTCAAAGAGTTAAATCATAGTCGTCAAAGGGTTAAATCATAGTCGTCAAAGGGTTAGATCATAATCGTCAAAGGGTTAAATCATAGTCGTCAAAGGGTTAAATCATAGTCGTCAAAGGGTTAAATCATAGTCGTCAAAGGGTTAAATCATTGTCGTCAAAGGGTTAAATCATAGTCGTCAAAGGGTTAAATCATTGTCGTCAAAGGGTTAAATCATAGTCGTCAAAGGGTTAAATCATAGTCGTCAAAGAGTTAAATCATAGTCGTCAAAGGGTTAAATCATAGTCGTCAAAGGGTTAGATCATAATCGTCAAAGGGTTAAATCATAGTCGTCAAAGGGTTAAATCATAGTCGTCAAAGGGTTAAATCATAGTCGTCAAAGGGTTAAATCATAGTCGTCAAAGGGTTAAATCATAGTCGTCAAAGGGTTAAATCATAGTCGTCAAAGGGTTAAATCATAGTCGTCAAAGGGTTCGGAATCCATCTGAATGTTTATCTTTTAACCAAATTCACTTCATCTCCGTGTTGTTAGTGGATCACGTGAGTCATTACCGCCGAGTGTCTGGTCACAGCCTCACGCACCACCTACACTTCCTAGTCTATCCCTCACGAACGCACTCATTCCCTCACTGGTTAACGCACTCATTCCCTCACTGGTTAACGCACTCTATCCCCCACCGGTTAACGCACTCTATCTCATTATATATCACCAGAAACAATACCTAACGAACCACTCTAAAATAAAACAGAAAAAACAGACAGAAATATACCATGATGGGTGTGTGTGTGTGTGTGTTCAGTGGACTCTGTTTACATCACACACTCTCAAAAGCACAAGGATAATGCTTGAAGCTCATAGTGTACAGCTTGGTGTTTTGAAAAGATGTAAATAAACATGACTTGCATTTCACTATAATTGAATATTAGAACCGAGGCTAAAAATTCATAGAGTAAAATTTCGTGTTTAGAAATATATAAATTAGTAATAAACTTGTATTTTCTTAAGAATAAGCTTGGAAAAAAATTTATCGTGTTAGAGAATAATAAACAGAAATACGTTAAATTTTGTTAGGGAGCTTATTAATCTTATTTTAATCAGCATGGAAATGGATGTTAGTGTTTGTGAAAATAAGAATAAATATGATACTTGTATTTTATTGAAGAAATTTTGTTAATTATTTTATCTTATTTTATCATATTTATAGGTTCATGACGAAGGCTTGTTTAGGGCGGTAGTCCTGACGTGTACTCTAACAGGTCTCGTCAGACGTGTACTCTTACAGTCCTCGTCAGACGTGTACTCTAACAATCCTCGTCAGACGTGTACTCTCACAGTCCTCCTCAGACGTGTACTCTCACAGTCCTCGTCAGACGTGTACTCTTATAGTCCTCGTCAGACGTGTGCTCTCACAGTCCTCGTCACACGTGTACTCTCACAGTCCTCGTCAGACGTGTACTCTCACAGTCCTCGTTAGACGTGTACTCTCACAGTTCTCGTCAGACGTGTACTCTCACAGTCCTTGTCAGACGTGTACTCTCTGTCCTCGTCAGACGTGTACTCTCACACTCCTCGTCAGACTGTACTCTCACAGACCTCGTCAGACGTGTGCTCTCACAGTCCTCGTCAGATGTGTACTCTCACAGTCCTCGTCAGACGTGTACTCTCAGTCCTCGTCAGACGTGTACTCTCACAGTCCTCGTCAGACGTGTACTCTCACAGTCCTCGTCAGACGTGTACTCTCACAGTCCTCGTCAGACGTGTACTCTCACAGTCCTCGTCAGACGTGTACTCTCACAGTCCTCGTCAGACGTGTACTCTCACAGTCCTCGTCAGACGTGTACTCTCACAGTCCTCGTCAGACGTGTACTCTCACAGTCCTCGTCAGACGTGTACTCTCTGTCCACGTCAGACGTGTACTCTTACAGTCCTCGTCAGACGTGTACTCTCACAGTCCTCGTCAGACGTGTAATCTCACAGTCCTCGTCAGACGTGTACTCTCCCAGTCCTCGTCAGACGTGTACTCTCTGTCCTCGTCAGACGTGTAATCTCACAGTCCTCGTCAGACGTGTACTCTTACAGTCCTCGTCAGACGTGTACTCTCACAGTCCTCGTCAGAGGGTGTACTCTCACAGTTCTCGTCAGTCGTGTACTCTCACAGTCCTCGTCAGACGTGTACTCTCACAGTCCTCGCCAGACGTGTACTCTCACAGTCCTCGTCAGATGTGTACTCTCTGTCCTCGTCAGACGTGTACTCTTACAGTCCTCGTCAGACGTGTACTCTTACAGTCCTCGTCAGACGTGTACTCTCACAGTCCTCGTCAGACGTGTACTCTCACAGTCCTCGTCAGACGTGTACTCTCACAGTCCTCGTCAGACGTGTACTCTCTGTCCTCGTCAGTTAAATTAAACATATAATCTGTTAAATTACTTGTTAAATCACTTAATTACTCTGGCTTCATAATTACTCCTTGTGTTGTTAATTTCACTGAAGGTCGTAAGATTCGAGGCGCTAATTACCTCTTCATCTTTTAATTACCTGTATTTTATTATTATTATTATTATTATTATTATTATTATCATTGCTGTTGTTATTGTCATTATTATTATTATTATTGTTATCGTTATTGTTACTATTATTATTATATTAACAGGTTCTAAACTGTTAATTTTTACGTTAATTATAAGTTCATTATATAAATAGTTAGATAGGAACCACTAAATACGGGTTCAGTTGATAAGGTCATCAATCATATCTAGGTAAATAGAGGTTCAGTTTTTAATTTATCGTTTACTTAAGTTCAATTCCATATAAATAACAAATATACGTTCAATTGTTAATAAAGATTTGTAATGTTAAGAGTCTGTGTTGTTATTTAACGTTCAATTATGTTCACTTTAAATTCCTCCTCATTAATCTGGCCAGATGTTCGCTCACTGCCTGTATAATATATTGTGAATGAATGAATA
Organism: Homarus gammarus; assembly: GCA_958450375.1. NCBI lineage: Eukaryota > Metazoa > Arthropoda > Malacostraca > Decapoda > Nephropidae > Homarus > Homarus gammarus. The sequence continues at coordinate 1,436,764 of CAUDMG010003567.1, read as the reverse complement.
AATTTGAAAACTATTAATGTATCTTTCGTTTAATTTATCGTGAGATTGGTTTAGTTGAGTTAATGAAAGTATTCAATCATGGGTATAGATGATGGGCGCCAGCAGCTGTTGTTGTTGTTTCCGAGGCGTTCGTCAGACTTGGATCCGGATGCAGTCGGATGATTATATCTCAAAAATGAATGACCTTTTATGTGACACTACAACATATTCTAAACTCATAAATAATCCTCTCAACACTGTCAACCACCCAGTTCAACAAAAAACTGAGTCCTATTGAGAGGGCAAGCTACTCTATAACATCTTACTTCAACGTCCCTCCCCACTCTTACATTTACGGTTTGAATCAAGGACCCACAAGCCCAATAACCCAGAAGACCCATCATTAGCTCAGTTGGTTCCAATCTCTATAACTATCTAAATGGTTAGTTTCCTTATCTAAACCCCCTAGTTGGCCAACATTTCTAACTCAATTCAAGATAATATGGAGCTGGTTGATAAAACCTCATAACTTGCACTTAATCATGATTTTAAACTGATCAGCTTTGATGTAACGGTACTCTTTACAAAGGTCCCAAGGTGATGATTTACTATCTATAGTTCCTCATAATATTCCTGGATAACATTTCACTGCCCGATCGTCGAAAGACGAGCATTTCATCGAACTCCATCAAACTATATATTAAGAGATTGCAAAATTCCGAATTAAATGGGGAATATTATGCCAAAATTTGGTATGGCAATGGTTAATCCACTCTCAACTGTATTAAGCACCTATATATGGGAATCTTTGAAAGAAACTTTAATTAAATATTTTACCACCCTCATCATCTGGTTTAGATGGTGATGATGTATTATGTCTCTGGCCATGTAATGAGGCACCTAAACATGCTTTCCTACCAAACTTAACAACTTAGCCCCCTTCGATCAAATTCACTGTGGATTAGAGCAAGACTGTAAAATTGCCATGCTAGACTGTCTGATACACAGAATATTAACCTTTTTCATTTCAGTTATTTAGAAACCAACCAATGTGTGTTCATACTTCATTATTATTCTGCCCCCATAATAAAGTCAACAGTCACGTATTTCAACAATGGTTTTTTACGTGCTTTGAGAATTTGCAGTCCGGAATTTCCATCGATGAGAATCAAATTTATATATATAATATTGGCTCAACCTTAAATACCCTAGATCTTGTCATAGACAATGCTTAAACATTACTAAAAGAAAACTGTTTATAGAACTGATCCCAATCCCAACCCAGGACAATAAGATATCTTAATATTAACATTTCACAAAATTTCTCACAACTTCCGGCACAGCTAAAAACCTGGAACGTCAATGTGGCATTTAAAAAACTCATAGCACTGTTAAACAAATGTAATCAAGACTCACCCCAACAACACATTGGTTGCTTTATAAAGTCCCTTGCAAGGATATAGTTTTACTTAGGCCGACAGGTAAAGATCTGTAAAACTAGAAATTAACAAACCAAATACAGTGTTAGGACAGCCATGAATCCAATGCTCTGTTTGCTCATTTGAGGGACTTAACAAAGCATTGCCATTGACTGGGATCATGCCTCCTCCATATCCGATGTATCATAACAATAGCAGGAACTCATAGAACCTAGTCTTATTAAACATACCGACATTCAACATGATTTGAGTAACGGCATGTACAGCTGACATTTTGTATTAAGAAGATTTGTGATCAAGGTGGTGAGAGGGCGGGTCACTGGCCCATCTGACCTGACCCCACCTCGTTGTGTGCTAATTTATAAGATTATTAGGGTCCATTACCTACTTACCTGGCACCATTGTGGGACCTGGTCTCACCCTCCTCTTTAATATTCACCGTGATTTGTATTCCTCTCTCTAGTGGCTGTACTCACCCCTGAAGATGTGAATTACACGAAAGCGCTTGGAACTTCTTGTTTTCTTCTTTCCGTGTGGTTATCAGCTATATAGTATATATATATAGATATACTATAATATATATATATATATATATATAATAATATTCTATTATAAATATTTTATATATAGATATATATATATATATATATATATATATTCTTGATAAAATCACACGTCAAATGGAAACACCTGGTACCTTAGCTTTCGTCTTTTTCAAGACATCTTCAGAGGTGCGACTGGCTAATGGACAGAGAGAGGCTTAAATATAAAAGGGGGACCTAAGTCGCTAAACGATGAGGTCAGGTCATAAATAATGAAATCACTAATCCTCACACCACACACACATAGAGGAGCTTAAGAGAAGGGTGGTGACGTGACTAGCCAGTCAGGTCAAAAAAAGCTACCACCACCCTAACTAATTACCCGCCGCTAACTACTATTGTACAAATGATTATATCCCTATATTTAGTGTAACATATTTTATGTAACAACTTACTCTTTTATTGTCTTTTTAGTTCTTTATATTATTGACTTATTTCTTTATATACTTATTCTTCTTTATACTCGTGAGAGGTGGAGAGGGTGAGGGAGGTGTGAGGGGGTGAGTACAGGACTGATGATTGTGGTTAGGCTAGAAGGCCTACACCAGGGGGAGACTCAGGGACGCTGGTTAGAGGGACTAAGATACAATACTTCACAGAGAGGAATATAGTTGTTGTATATATGACTCACCGTATCATATAACACATCAACCTTTCTTAATAGGGGAGGGATGAATTAGGATTCTTATTAACGGTTCCTGTAATACTCTCTCTTAGGGTCTGACAATTACACTTCAAAACACTAAACCTAAATTCCTACCACCGCTAGCTACCATCACTAACTACCACCGCTAACTACCATCACTAACTACCACCGCTAACTACCATCACTAACTACCACCGCTAACTACCCTCGCTAACGAGCGGCAATTCGTCATACAGCTTGTTAGTGCGGCTGTTGGGTAATTAAGGAAGATGATTAATTGGCTCCTTGAAGTGTGACGTCATGCACTGTCTTGTTGGATTAAATTCCTTTGTTTACGTTTAGTTTAGTTTGATTAGGTTAGGTTAGGGTAGGTTAGGTTAGGTTAGGTTAGGTTAGGGTAGGTTAGGTAAGGGTAGGTTAGGTTAGGGTAGGTTAGGTTAGGTTAGGGTAGGGTAGGTTAGGTTAGGGTAGGTTAGGTAAGGGTAGGTTAGGTTAGGTTAGGGTAGGTTAGGTAAGGGTAGGTTAGGTTAGGTTAGGGTAGGTTAGGTTAGGTTAGGGTAGGTTAGGGTAGGTTAGGTTAGGTTAGGGTAGGTTAGGGTAGGTTAGGTTAGGGTAGGTTAGGTAAGGTTAGGGTAGGTTAGGTAAGGTTAGGGTAGGTTAGGTAAGGTTAGGGTAGGTAAGGTTAGGGTAGGTTAGGTAAGGTTAGGGTAGGTAAGGTTAGGGTATGTTAGGTTAGGGTATGTTAGGTTATAATGTTATGTTAGGTAAAGTAGTTAAACTTGTGTAAGACTCACAAGACAGTCACTGAGGATGATGGCGGCAAAACTCCCCCCTGCCTCAGTGGGTCAGGGCCAACACCAACGTCCTTGTTGGGTCCAGGAGCAGCTTATGTTATGGTGTGTGTGTGTGTGTGTGTGTGACGAACACTATACCTAAGATCATTGTATGAATATATATAATATACATCTACGTCTACATCTGACGTAAACACAAGTCTGTTTATCAGGAGGAAGGTGGTGAGGGTGTAGGAGGGTGAGGGTGTAGGAGGGTGAGGGTGTAGGAGGGTGAGGGTGTAGGAGGGTGAGGGTGTAGGAGGGGCAGGGTGTAGGAGGGTGAGGGTGTAGGAGGGTGAGGGTGTAGGAGGGTGAGGGTGTAGGAGGGGCAGGGTGTAGGAGGAGCAGGGTGTAGGAGGGTGAGGGTGTAGGAGGGTGAGGGTGTAGGAGGGGCAGGGTGTAGGAGGGTGAGGGTGTAGGAGGGTGAGGGTGTAGGAGGGGCAGGGTGTAGGAGGGTGAGGGTGTAGGAGGGTGAGGGTGTAGGAGGGTGAGGGTGTAGGAGGGTGAGGGTGTAGGAGGGGCAGGGTGTAGGAGGGGCAGGGTGTAGGAGGGTGAGGGTGTAAGAAGGTGAGTATGTGGGAGGACTATGGGGGGTGGGTGAGGGTGTTGGAGTACCATGCGGGTGCGGGAGGACAATGATGGTAGGGTGCGGGATGACCATGGGGGTGAGGATGTTGGAGTACCATGGGGGGGCGGGGGGTGCGGGAGGACGCGGCCTTAAAGCTGTAGGACTCCCCGGGATCCTGAGGGATGTCTCGCAGGTCCTCACCAAATTACCAGATTTAATCATTTGGCCTGAGGCTGGCTGATCCTGAGGGCGGGGGGGGGGGGGTGATGGTGAGGTGGGTGGGTGATGGTGAGGTGGGTGGGTGATGGTGAGGTGGGTGGGTGATGGTGAGGTGGGTGGGTGATGGTGAGGTGGGTGGGTGGTGGTGAGGTGGGTGGTTGATGGTGAGGTGGGTGGGTGATGGTGAGGTGGGTGGGTGATGGTGAGGTGGGTGGGTGATGGTGAGGTGGGTGGGTGATGGTGAGGTGGGTGGGTGATGGTGAGGTGGGTGGGTGATGGTGAGGTAGGTGGGTGGTGGTGAGGTGGGTGGGTGATGGTGAGGTGGGTGGTTGATGGTGAGGTAGGTGGGTGATGGTGAGGTGGGTGGGTGATGGTGAGGTGGGTGGTTGATGGTGAGGTTGGTGGGTGATGGTGAGGTGGGTGGGTGATGGTGAGGTGGGTGGGTGGTGGTGAGGTGGGTGGGTGATGGTGAGGTGGGTGGGTGATGGTGAGGTGGGTGGGTGATGGTGAGTTAGATGCCATAAGTTTAATGGGTGGAAAAGTTAATAGGCGTGTGGACGAGCGGGCGGGTGGGAGAATGGGTGGGTACATTTGATAGGTGGGCGTGTGGGTGTAAGGTGAGGACAAATTGGGAGTGTGGGCGGGTAGATGTGAGAATGGTCGGGCGGGCGGGCGGTCAATTGGGTGGGTGGATAGACATAAAGGCGTATGAGCGGCGTAAGAGCCTACATGTGGGCGTAAGTGTGGGCGTATGACGGTAGAGTCTTAATGTTACCACACCACACCATAAACCACACCTCTAACCACACCAACACACCATACAACCACACCTCCACACGACACCACACCTCTACACAACCAACACACATCCACACCACACCAACCACACCACACCACCAACCACACCACACCACCAACCAACCACACCTCCAACCACACCAACATACCATACAACCACACCTCCACACGACACCACACCTCTACACCACCAACACACATCCACACCACACCACCACACTTGCACACCACACCACCACACTTGCACACCACACCACCAACCACACCACACCACCAACCAACCACACCTCCAACCACACCAAAACACCACCAACCACACCTCCACACCACCAGCCACTCCTCCACACCACCAACCACACCAACACACCACCAACCACACCACCAGCCATTCCTCCACACCACCAACCACACCAACACACCACACCACAATACCATACCACAATATCGTCACATTACATTCCTTTCAGTAACTGTGATTCAGGCAGACACGGTGAAGGTTACAGACAGATACAGTGAAGGTTACAGTCAAATACAGTGAAGGTTAGACAGATACAGTGAAGGTAACAGACATACAGTGAAGGTTATAGACAGATACAGTGAAGGTTACAGTCAAATACAGTGAAGGTTAGACAGATACAGTGAAGGTAACAGACATACAGTGAAGGTTATAGACAGATACAGTGAAGGTTACAGTCAAATACAGTGACGGTTATAAACAGATACAGTGAAGGTTACAGTCAAATACAGTGAAGGTTATAGACAGATACAGTGAAGGTTACAGTCAAATACAGTGACGGTTATAGACAGATACAGTGAAGGTTACAGTCAAATACAGTGAAGGTTATAGACAGATACAGTGAAGGTTACAGACAGATACAGTGACGGTTATAGACAGATACAGTGAAGGTTACAGTCAAATACAGTGAAGGTTATAGACAGATACAGTGAAGGTTACAGACAGATACAGTGACGGTTATAGACAGATACAGTGACGGTTGCAGTCAAATACAGTGAAGGTTATAGACAGATACAGTGAAGGTTACAGACAGATACAGTGAAGGTTAGACAGATACAGTGAAGGTTACAGTCAAATACAGTGAAGGTTAGACAGATACAGTGAAGGTTACAGACATACAGTGAAGGTTATAGACAGATACAGTGTCACAATACAACAAAAATTAAGTAAAATATAATTAATACTTACATAACGGTACAGAAATTAGTAGATGAACTGTAAGGGGAGGAGATTACAGCATGATACAGTCATTGGTACAGACTTATGAATTTATAATCCACTCAACAATTTATACCTTTAACGAGTAGAAGTTATACTGTATGATCCAACAGCCGTGAATTACATGATTTATCTCCCTGAAATAATACAGTATAATACAGCAATACATTAATGGTTGTATCCCACACTTTATACGTAATGTTATGTAATTGTTATGTAATTAGGTCAACAATCAATTAGCGTAGTATATAGTAGGTGATAACTTTATTCCACACACTGTGCACACGAGGTCATAATTCCCTGCACAGTTGGTAGCATTGGCCGACTGTTTCCTGGTCATATATGCGATTAGTTATGGCTGGTGAATGTTGGTTACGTCAGTAGTGAATGTTGGTTACGTCAGTAGTGAATGTTGGTTACGTCACTGGTTTATTGGTGATGAATGT
>CAUDMG010003567.1:1397500-1425000 GCA_958450375.1 Homarus gammarus | reverse complement strand
GTGTCAAATGAATATCTTAAAAAAAATATCACTAGTTGGTATCTAAATCAGCAGTGTTGCCATCAAAGGTGTCGTAAATATCACTAGTTGGTATGGTGAACCCCCTGGACAGTGTTGCCATCAAAGGTGTCGTAAATATCACTAGTTGGTATGGTGAACCCCTGGACAGTGTTGCCATCAGGGGTGGTGGAGGAGACGGGACAGGTTCTGGCCACCCTCGACCACTTTCTCCATTGACTTCACTCTCCAGATTACCATCTTAATGATCCTGGTGGTGCTTCTTGCAGGCAACTTATTGCTTGAGAGTGTTTCTGATTGTGGGGCTCGTTAATTCTCCTTCATTCTCGTTGATTTTCGTTGATTCTTGTGTGTCTTCGTTGATTCTCGTGTGCCTTCGTTTATTCTCGTTAATTCTCGTGTGCCTTCGTTCATCTTGGTGTTTTTCTTTCATTATTTATTTTTTAATCCTAAATGTCCTCTTCATTTATGCTCGTTTTCCTTCGTTTAATCTCGTGAGTAATTATTAATGCTTCATCACTAGTAACTTCTTTTTCTTTCTTCTTCGTTAAGCGTTTTATTGTCGTTATTTGTGTATAAATTATCGTTCATTAATCCCCGTTAGTCTTTGTCTGTTGTCATTGAGCTTCGTTTACTGTCTGTTTGTTTATAAATAACCCCTACCTAGTCATTCAGTTAGTGAGTCAGTCAATAAGTTCATCAATCAGTCAGTCAGTCCGTCAATCAATTCCTCAGTCAGTCAGTCAGGGTTGTCATCGCACTTCAAGAGGTTAGAGGGAGAACAGTGAAAAGGAGGATAGAAATTATAGTTAAAATAAAAGTATTATATATGATGTGAAAGTCTGTGCTGGTGTTGTGGGTGTAAAGGGCTCCCAAGGCTGTAGAAACATACAAACAAAGGATATTAATAAGTGATCATTGGATACAGCAACAACAACAAAACTACATCCATCAGTGAGGTCAGAGAAGGTTGAGTAAACACGGCCAGAAATGAATGAAAGTAGAGATTGTAGTGAAGGATTGAGTCAGTCAGTGATGGTATGTCGATGTTTATCATTATAACAGGGTTGGCAGCCTCCCCACCACGGCCCAGGAGGTCATAACTCTGCACAGTAATGACATAAGGTGATCATTATCGAACTCGTCTGAGATGGTGTTGTGAAATATCAACACACCAAATTTGGTCACAATCCATTGCTGTTTGCTGGAGTTAACGTGTGTAGAAACTCATGGACAGGCTTACACACCCACCCACTAACCCCTGTACGTAAAGTTTGCATGCAGAAATCCATCTCCCAGGGCTGCGAGGAACACTAACTGTAGCAGCTGAGTTGGTCTCATAAGTGGGGTAGCGGAGGAAAAAATCAGTGGTGTACCCAAGGGCATGTTGCTGTCACTCACCGAGTTTGTGTTTGACCAGGGCCCGCGGGAGGGTCAATGTGGGATGTGACATGTTCACTGTCATGTTCACTCACGTCACATCATAGGGGCGGTTGTCATGTCATAAGGGCTGGCTGTCAAGAGGGGGCCATAAGCACACCTGGTGAAGAGGGCGATAAGTGAAGGTTTTTTGTGAATAGAAGAGTGAAAGTTAGGGGTCAGTGTTTACAGCTGTTAAAAGTGCACGTGCGCTCTCTCTCACACACACACACACACACACACACACACACACACACACACACACACACACACACTTTTTAAGCTTACATCATCATCATCTCACCTTCAAAAACCACCATTATCGAAAATGAGCCTTCCTTAATTACCTAACGACCTAATTAGACTCAGGTAACTAAGGTAAAGACAACGCTAATGGTTCTCCGTCTGACAAAAACACGATCATGGCCACGTTAAGTACACGACGGGATATTGTAAGGTAAGTCAGCCCCGTCAAATTTCCCTTACATTATAATAACATAATTGTTGTTTTTGTTGTTGCTGTTTTTGGCTGCTGTTGTTGTTATTGTTGTTGCTTGTTGGTTGTAATTGCCTCCAACCAACATTTGAGCGAGGTGCCATGCCCAGGTGATGTTGCCTTACTACGGACATAATCAGTGCCCGCACAGGTACACATAACACTGTTTCCTTCCCCTACTCACGCCGCCCTGAACGAATATTGTTTATTTGGAGTGTTATCGACAGCTGAAGTTTCTCATAATCAACCTTGTGTTCAATTTCTTTTCCTAATAAGGGTTAATAATGGCCAGAGTTCATTACTATGTGGCTTTATCTTTCGTGGATGACTTTGTTATTAGAGCATGAACGATAATTTTTGTAGGTGATTCAAGGTAATTCTTAGGAAAGTTTCAATTAAGGTTTAGTCGTTAATATTGCGTAAGATATGCTAATGTTGGTATATAGTACAGGTACAGTGACTCCCAGGTGGTGACAGTATCATACAGGTGGTGCCTTAACCTAGATATGAACACACACACACACACACACACACACACACACCTAGACTCTAGTTAATCTAGCCAATAGGAGTCAAGTAATTATCCTCACCTTCAACATGGTAAGATATGTGTTGAAACTCAAATCTCCTTCACATGTTTTTATCAGACGTTTAAAATGTGTGTGTGTGTGTGTGTGTGTGTGTCCACTAACTGTAAGCAAAATAAAAACAGTCTAATCAACACACAGAGAGACAGACACACATACAAGAGGATTCGAAACCAACACCAAATTCTCAAAGGCTCGGTAGCTTTTGGACGCCATATTTGTCTCGTAGCTTAATTGAGATCCGTCATCAGATGGAAGTTCACATCCCCAATTCGAAACATTGAACCTTTGAACCCCCAGGACTTCACACACACACATACACACACACACACAGGGATCGTTCATTGTGTGTGTGTCAGGTCCTGCTATACGAGGGCTTGGCTTCTGCTTCACGCTGATTGGATGACGACCAGAGAGCTGTTAAGTTAATGGAAGGGACTTGTTGTTTACCCTGTGTGGGTGACCTAGTGCTCAGTGTCTGTCTATCTTTCTCTGTGTGTGTCTGTCAAGTGTCTGTGTGTCTGCCAAGTGTCTGTGTGTCTGTCAAGTGTCTGTGTGTCTGTCAAGTGTCTGTGTGTCTGCCAAGTGTCTGTGTGTCTGCCAAGTGTCTGTGTGTCTGTCTGTCCAAGTGTCTGTGTGTCTGCCAAGTGTCTGTGTCTCAAGTGTCTGTGTGTCTGCCAAGTGTCTGTGTGTCTGCTAAGTGTCTGTGTGTCTGCCAAGTGTCTGTGTCTGCCAAGAGTCTATGTGTCTGCTAAGTGTCTGTGTGTCTGCCAAGTGTCTGTGTGTCTGCCAAGTGTCTGTGTCTGCCAAGAGTCTATGTGTCTGTTAAGTGTTTGTGTGTCTGCCAAGTGTCTGTGTGTCTGCCAAGTGTCTGTGTCTGCCAAGTGTCTGTGTCTGCCAAGTGTCTGTGTGTCTGTCTGTCCAAGTGTCTGTGTGTCTGCCAAGTGTCTGTGTCTGCCAAGAGTCTATGTGTCTGTTAAGTGTCTGTGTGTCTGCCAGATTTGTGTGTCTGTATGTCTGCCAAGAGTCTATGTGTCTGTTAAGTGTCTGTGTGTCTGCTAAGTGTCTGTGTGTCTGCCAAGTGTCTGTGTGTCTGTCTGTCCAAGTGTCTGTTTGTCTGCCAAGTGTCTGTGTGTCTGTCTGTCCAAGTGTCTGTGTATCTGCCAAGCGTCTGTGTGTGTCTATGTGTGTGTCTGCTTGTGGTTGTGTGTGTGTGTGTGTGTGTCTGTCTGTCTGTCTGTCTGTCTGTCTGTCTCTCTGTCGTGTTCCTCACCTCGAGTGCTGTGAGAGTTTGACAATCTTAAGAATCATTGTGTTTCTTGGGTAGAGAGGTTGGGTTAGGTTAGGTTAGGTTAGGTTAGGTTAGACTTGGTTTGGTTACGTTACCTTACCTTACGTTAGATTGAATTAGGTTAGGTGAGGGCAGGTAGGGTGAGAGTGAGGTTAGGTTAGGTTAGGTTAGGTTAGGTTAGATGGTTACGTTAGGTTAGGTTAGGTTAGGTTAGATTGGGTTTGGATAGTTTGGGTTAGGTGAGGTTGGATGAGGTTAGGTTAGGTTAGGTTAGGTGAGGTATCCCTGGTGTGATAAACAGAGGCAGCGTGAGTCACTACCTCCCTCGAGTGTAATCTTGTTTGTTTATCAAGTTTCTCGTGTGTTGATTTTAGTTGTTGATTTGTTTATGTGGTTTGGTTCTGTTGTGAGGCTGAATACAGAGTGTGGTATTGAAGTCTCTCTCTCTCTCTCTCTCTCTCTCTCTCTCTCTCTCTCTCTCTCTCTCTCTCTCTCTCTCTCTCTCTCTCTCACAACAGGTGTGTGACCTACATGTCTCACCTGTATGTTACTCCACCTTTGCATCTTTGGTAATTAATTAATGAACGTTACAGTGTTAAGCTCTGGGTTGACCTCACCTCTAACAAGTTGACAAGAGTTAGAACAGAAGACTGCTGTGGGTTAAAACAGCGAATAAAAACTAAACCTTATATTAAATGACTCAAATAAAAGTTTAAATTAATCTAAAAAGCATAAATATGTTGTTTAAAAATGGACGAAAAATAAAACAAAAAAAAACAAAAATACGAAAACTTAAAGGTTCTAAAACTAACAAATTGTCTGTTGGTGTTTTATTTGTTGTTCATGTTTCTTATTTTTGTTTTAATGTTTTTTTTTTAGTTTACTGTTCTTGTTTTCTGTGTTTGTTTCTTTTCTTCTATTGTCTTAGTAAATGTTCTCTTGTTTTTTTGTGTTTGTGTTAATGTTGTTGTTGTGTTTTTGTCATTCTTTTGTTCTCATTTTTGTGTTGTTTTTCATGATTGTTATTGTTGTCTTTGTCATAATATTTGTTGTTGTTGTTGTTGTTGTTGTTGTTGTATAGAGTCTCACAACAGATACCTTTGACAAAGTTTCTGTTAAGATGCTCTGATACACCTGTGTACATCTGCAGGTAGACAAACAGGTAGATATGACAGTAGGTAATTAGGTGAGTAGGGAGATAATTAGGTGAGTAGGTAGATAATTAGCTTAGCAGGTAGATAATTAGGTGAGTAAGTAGATAATTAGGTGAGTAAGTAGATAATTAGGTGAGTAGGCAGATAATTAGCTTAGCAGGTAGATAATTAGGTGAGTAGGTAGATAATTAGGTGAGCAGGCAGATAATTAGCTTAGCAGGTAGATAATTAGGTGAGTAGGTAGATAATTAGGTGAGTAGGTAGATAATTAGATTAGTAGGTAGGCAATTAGGTTGGCAGGTTGATAATTAGGTTATCAGGGAGAAAATCTGGGTAGCAGGTTGATAATTAGGTTAACCAGTCACGTGTGTTGGTCAGACTGAGTGGTGTAGGTCAGGTCGGGTCAGGCCAGGTCAGGAAGACAGGCAGTAGCTATCGTCCTGCTCGACAATGATTATGCAAATGACTCATTAGCAGTGTGGTGGAGCCTCACACCTCTCTCTCTCTCTCTCTCTCTCTCTCTCTCTCTCTCTCTCTCTCTCTCTCTCTCTCTCTTCTTTCCACCTTCTTTTGTGTTGTGTAGTGACTGTGTGTGTGTGTGTGTGTGTGTGTGTGGTGGGTAAATGTTGTGTGCGTACGTATGTGTGTGTGTGTGTGTATGTTATGTCAGGGTGATGGACGGATAAATAGACAGGTAGATGGATAGACAGATAGACATGTACTTCAAATAGATAAATAGATGAGGCCAGGTTTGTTCTCAGCAGGTACAGAGGTTTATTAAGCCAGAGAGAGAGAGAGAGAGAGAGAGAGAGAGAGAGAGAGAGAGAGAGAGAGAGAGAGAGAGAGAGATAGATATCCCCCCCCCCTACAGTCAATCACCTATCCCCAGGGAGAAGTGGACAGATAGATGAATAGATAGACTTTAGCCAATGATCGGACGGACGGACGGACGGATGGACGGACTGACGGATGGAAGAAATAGATGGATAGAGGGAACAAATGAGTGAATTGAACTGACAGCGAGGCACTACCTGCTGACAGACAGACAGACAGACACACACACCTGTCAGTCAGGCACAGGATAGATGTGATGAATTGACAGCTGGTGATTGATGAATGGATGGACCAGAACACAACCGGTCTAGTTGCTTGTTACTGTCAGCCAGTCACTATAATCACAGCAGTATAATAATGTGGTCATCATCATCATCATCATCATCATCATCATCATGGACAGGCTCGGGGTTGGCCAGGTAAGGTGCACCGTTTACCTGTCTTTTTACCTCATTAGTTTGTTTCGAAGGTAATGTGATGTGTGTGTGTGTGTGTGTGTGTGTGTGTATGTGATTCTTATGACGACAATTCTTTCTTTTTTTTTTTCTGTGGATTTTGAAAGTAGTTTATTGTTATTATTTAGTGAAAGAATTTATTTTTTTTTGGGGGGGGGGGTGATTTTGAAAGAAGTTCTATTATTTATCGGTGAATTTTAAAGAAGTTTAGTGAGTTTACGTGTGAGTTATGACAGGTATATTATTATAACGTGAAACCGACTGAGTATCGTTCAATCTATAGTTTGTCTGTCTGTTCAAAAAAAAAAAAAAAAAAAAAAAAAAATGAACTATATATTTCAGGTAGATCAATCAGCACCTGACATATCTCTAGATTGGCGAGCCTCTCAGGATAACTCACCTCCGCTCACACAACTATCCAGTCATCTGTTTTAACCCATAGTGGTAAAAGTCATCCAGTCTCTCGGCTGAAAAAAAAATCATCTCACGTTAAACACAATAAAATACATAACGACACTACCCCTTAACGACACTACTCCTTAACGACACTACTCCTTAACGACACTACTCCTTAACGACACTACTCCTTAACGACACTACCCCTTAATGACACTACTCCTTAACGACACTACTCCTTAACGACACTACCCCTTAATGACACTACTCCTTAACGACACTACTCCTTAACGACACTACTCCTTAACGGCACTACTCCTTAACGACACTACTCCTTAACGACACTACTCCTTAACGACACTACCCCTTAACGACACTACCCCTTAACGACACTACCCCTTAACGACACTACCCCTTAACGACACTACCCCTTAACGACACTACTCCTTAACGACACTACTCCTTAACGACACTACTCCTTAACGACACTACTCCTTAACGACACTACTCCTTAACGACACTACTCCTTAACGACACTACCCCTTAACGACACTGCCCCTTAACGACACTATTCCTTAACGACACTACTCCTTAACGACACTGCTCCTTAACGACACTGCTCCTTAACGACACTACTCCTTAACGACACTACTCCTTAACGACACTGCTTCTTAACTACACTGCTCCTTAACGACACTACTCCTTAAAGGTTAATTGGCTAGTTTGATGTTGCTTAATGAATCATCTCTTAACCTCTGACAGGACTTATGGCCGAGGAAATCCTGAAGGTAATAAGAAAAAGAATTTGACCCACTGACTTAATGATGTCTTCTGCTTCACTTACTTTGGTTTCTGTTATTCCTTTAATTATTTTATTTTTTGATTACTGTTACAATTAATTTTTTATTACTTTGGCAATTAATTAACTTTCGATTACTCTCACAATTAATTAACTTTTGATTACTCTCACAATTAATTAACTTTCGATTACTCTCACAATTAATTAACTTTGATTACTCTCACACTTAATTAACTTTTGATTACTCTCACAATTAATTAACTTTTGATTACACATAATTAAGTTTTGATTACTCCTACAATTAATTAACTTTTGATTACTCTTAACCTGGTCTATGAGAGGGAGAACATCGTGTTGTTTTTCCCAGCCGTCAACCTTGTAAACAGCTTAATATAATCCCTAATGAAATGTGAAAGTAATTTTATCTTGGACCATATCACCTCTCATTTGACTGGTGACGTCATATTCTCCTCACAAACCCTCATTTGATCTGATGACGTCATATTCTCCTCACAAACCCTCATTTGATCTGATGACGTCATATTCTCCTCACAAACCCTCATTTGATCTGATGACGTCATATTCTCCTCACAAACCCTCATTTGATATCTTCATTAGATAACTCCAAGAGAATGACAAGTTAATATTATTTTAAATTGGTGAATTTTATGAGCAATATTACCAGGCTTTAAAATATCTCTCATTTGATTGATAGTATTTTAATTAAGTATTTGTCCTTATACAGTATAGACCTTGTTTTGACTGTTTACATTACCGAGTCATCGCTCTTGATGGCGTCTTGAGGCAACGATAAACTCATCACGGCCAAATTATGTTATCGGGTTAATGAACCATGTTTTGTGCCTCAGAGTTAAGTGTCTTTGTTGTTTTTTTAATTCGTGTTTCTTTAATTTATGTGTTATTAACTGGCGTGTGTTTAACTGGTGGGTATTATTAACTGGTGTGTGTTTAACTGGTGTCCGTTTAACTGGTGTTCGTTAACTGGTGTCCGTTTAACAAGGGCCGGACTTTTAAAGACACTTTGAGTTGTCTTCCTGACCTGTGAAAGCTGGGGTGAGTTGACCTCTTGGGACACTAGCAGGTGTTGGGACACTAGCAGGTGTTGGGACACTAGCAGGTGTTGGGACACTACCAGGTGTTGGGACACTACCAGGTGTTGGGACACTAGCAGGTGTTGGGACACTAGCAGGTGTTGGGACACTAGCAGTTGTTGGGACACTAGCAGGTGTTGGGACACTAGCAGGTGTTGGGACACTAGCAGTTGTTGGGACACTAGCAGGTGTTGGGACACTAGCAGGTGTTGGGACACTAGCAGGTGTTGGGACACTAGCAGTTGTTGGGACACTAGCAGGTGTTGGGACACTACCAGGTGTTGGGACACTAGCAGTTGTTGGGACACTAGCAGTTGTTGGGACACTAGCAGTTGTTGGGACAGTACCAGGTGTTGGGACACTAGCAGTTGTTGGGACACTACCAGGTGTTGGGACACTAGCAGTTGTTGGGACACTAGCAGTTGTTGGGACACTAGCAGGTGTTGGGACACTACCAGGTGTTGGGACACTAGCAGGTGTTGGGACACTAGCAGGTGTTGGGACACTAGCAGGTGCTCGACTGCCCAGATTTGCAAAAGTCTATATTAAGAGGCCTGAGGTTAGTATAATGGTGTACAGGGTGACGCACACACACACACACACACACACACACACACACACACACGAGCGGAAGGGAGAGAGAGAAAGGGTTAAGACAAATGCGAAGGGTAGGAAGGAGGGAGGGAGAAGGGAGGGGGGATGAAGGGAGGGAGGTAGGAGGAAGGGAAGAGGAAGGAGGGGGGAGGAGGGAGGGAAATTGAAGAAAGGTCAAGCAGCCGTGCACACGAAAGACAGGTTCAAGTGTTATCTAGCACACGCCCTGTACACCAACCCTCTACACACACACACACACACACACACACACACACACACGCCTAAGTATTTATTTACTAATGTGTTTTTAAATGAAAAATTTCTAACTGCTTCATTTTAGTAAAGACTCGATAAAGGAAATATTAATAATAGTAGATGAAAAGACGTAGATAAATAATAGGAGATGATAATAATACTACTACTACTACTACTAATGATAAGAGTAAGAAGGAAATGATAAAGAAGAAGTAGAGGAAGAACACTAAACCAAATATCATGCAGGTCCCCCACTTTTAAGGGACCCACGAGCCTAGTAAACAAAGTAGTAAGTTAAGCCACGCCCACCCTCATTCATGAGTCTCATTGATTACGTAGACAACCCCACCACTCACTCACACACACACACACACACACACACACACACACACTTCAAGTGCCACACCCATATTCATTCATGAATTTCATTTGCAACGTTGTGAACCTAATCTCTCTCTCTCTCTCTCTCTCTCTCTCTCTCTCTCTCTCTCTCTCTCTCTCTCTCTCTCTCTCTCTCTCTCTCTCTCTCCTCCTTCCCTCTCTTTTCCTTGCCCTCTCACCCTCCCTTCTGTTCACTCCCTAGCTATTACACTTACCACCTCTCCCTTCCTCCCTGCCGCTCTCACTTCTGACCACACCCACCTGTCCATTCACTCCCTCCCTCATCTCCCTCTCTTTCTGTCACTCTTCTTCCCTCCCTACCTCCCTCCTTCCTTCCCTCCCTCCCTGACATTCTTCCTCACTCCCTCTCTCCCTCCCCACTGCCGCTCTAACCAGTGACCACACCCACGCCCCCCCCCCCTCCCCCTCAGGTAACTCCACCTCGTCAAGCTCAAGTTAATAAGAGTGTCAGAGCGACTTGCGTGCTTTTTAGTGCTGTTCAAAAGTGTATGTTTGTGGTCGCTATGTCCTAAAATTAACACCCCCGAGCATATCAAGGTGTCCTAAAATAGACTCACCGAAAACGTCAAGGTGTCCTAAAATAGACTCCCGAGCATATCAAGGTGTCCTAAAATAGACTCCCGAGCATGTCAAGGTGTCCTAAAATAGACTCCCGAGCATGTCAAGGTGTCCTAAAATAGACTCTCGAGCATGTCAAGGCGTCCTAAAATAGACTCCCGAGCACATCAAGGTGTCCTAAATGACACGAGTAGATCAGGATGTCCTAAACGCATCTACCCCACAGACTGCACGGTAGAGAATGTCTCATGTAAGCTTATTCTTGTTGTGGTATTGTGAGCATTCAAATTTTGTTGAGACGTGTTCCTTCCTTCCTTCCTTCCTTCCTTCCTTCCCTTCGTCCATCTCCCCTTTTTCCTCCTTTTCGTCTTCGTCCAGTTGCCATCTCGTCTTCTTCCTCCTCCTCCTCCTCCTCCTCCTCCTCCTCCTCCTTCTTGTTCTCTCTTGTTCTTTTTGGTGTTCTTCTTCTTTTCTGTTGTGTTCCTTATCTTTTCCTTCTTCGTGTTCATTCTTTCTTTATTTTTCTTTTACCGTCTTCCTTACTCTTCTCTCTTGTTGTTCATCATCATCATCATCATCATCATCATCACACAGTCTCTCACTATATATATTTTTCCTTGTCACAAATTAGATACGTCAAGTTATTTAATTTTTGTGACATTCTCTTTTATGTTTCCACGTGTTTGTTATTTTTAGACACCCTGTAATATTTTTATTTTCTTTACTTTTATTTTTAACACTAGATTTATACCACGTGTTTGCTTTTTATCTTTTGACACCCTGTAAGTCCGCCTGGCGATCGTGCGCCCGACCACAGCTAATGTGTGCTTGTGTGTGTGTTGCCAGGGTTGATTTATGCTAAGTGTATGTAAATGTGAGAGGTGTGTTGTGGAGTGCGTCTTGGCTTTTGTGGGTGGGTGTGGGGGCGTTGGGTGGGTGGGTGTGGGGGGGGGGGGGCTTGGGTATATGGATGTGGATGGGGGTATGTAGTGGATTGGGTGTTTGGATAGGTGTGTGTGTGTGTGTGTACAATATTGTGTTAGCGTGCGTGTATGTATCTGAACGTACTGTATATGTGGGTGCAGAATAGGTAGTGGTTAGGGTGTAGGTGGATATGGGTGGATGGGTAGGAGGGATTAGGGTGTAGGTGGATATGGGTGGATGGGTAGGAGGTCAATAAGTTAAGGAGGGCATTCAAGGACCTGATGAATCCACACTAACACAAAGACGTTAGACCTGAGGCAGAGAACGAAGAGGCGTGACTTACCGAGAGGGCAGGACCGTGTAGCGATGATGGAATGGCCTGCACCGTGACAGCTGGCTCAGTGGCGACGCCCTGGTCCATACTGCCAGGTGAAGGAGGGAGGAAACGGGAAGGCAGAGGGAAGGAGGAAAGGTAGTAAGAGATAAAAGGATGGATAGGGAAGAAGGTAAGGAGGAGCAAGATAGATGGAGGAAGGGGGGGAAGGGGAAGGAGGGGAGAGATAGAAGGATGGAAGAAAGAAGGGAGAGGGGAAGTTGGAAGGGGAGAGGGAGAGGGAAGGAGGAAAGGGGGAAGGGAGGGAGGGAGGGAGGAAGGGAGGGAGGGAAGGAGAAGGTAAGGTAGATGGAATGGGGAACGAGTGAGATAGATAGGAGAAGAGAAGGAAAAGGAAAAGAAGTAAAATAGGAAGAGGGAGATGGAGGAGGAAGGAGAGAGAGCAAAAGGGGGAGGGGAAGGAAGATGGATGTTCCTTATACAATGGGATTCGATTCGATTCCAAAGGTGTTCGATCCCATTATTGGGTCGATATTAAATGTGGTCGATTTAATATATAAGGTGTTCGATTCTATTAATAATTCGATGCGGTAACAAAGGTTTTCGAATCAATTAGAGATTGTCTTAATAGCCTAGACACTAATGAGGGTCGTGGAGGGAGAGACAACAACACCAGGTGGGGTTAATTAACGTGGTCTACCTGTGCCACTTTTACTCAGGCTCAGGTAAGGTGAAGCCGTCAGTCTACTTTCATTAATGCCTGATCCTCCTTATTGGCTTCATTCACTTGTGCTTGTGGCTTCATTCTCTTCATTCGTGGTGGTTGGATCTGGTGTTCTTTTTTCATAAGCTTCATTCATTTGTGCGAGAGAGAGAGAGAGAGAGAGAGAGAGAGAGAGAGAGAGAGAGAGGTATTTTAGGTAATGTGAACCTCTTTACAAGTTATAAACGAGTTAAATTTGAGGTATAAATTTGAGGGAATTTGTTATGTTGAACTGTTTGTGTGTGTGTGTTGGGGGGGGGGGGTCTTGGTGGTAATCACGAGGACATAAGTCTGTTAAATAAAGCGGGAACAAGCTGATTCTGCACCACACTTTGGATATTGATGACAAAAAGCTGTACACCAAATTTCATCTCGATTACTTAAAGCTTTGACAAGTTATTAGACGATAAACTGACTGAGCCAACCCTGTATGCTCCCCTCCCACCATTTTCTTTGGACGTGAATATTGTAAAAGTAACAGAAAACGAGATGCTGAGGTATTCCTTATTGTCTTACCTAAGCAATAAAATATTACGATATATTTATGTATACTGTGTAAATATTTTTCATTGGTTCTCTGGGGCCTTGTACTCTACGCTGATTGGAGATAAGGAACTGCATCTCAACGCTAATTGGTCAAAGCCAGCACCGCTCATACACAACGTTGCCACTCTTATTTATATTTCGTTATCGCCACAATGCTCACTACAACGAACTATAGAGATTGTTATCACCAAGCTATGTTATATATTAGCTGTGGGTCGGTTAGCTGGGGAGACTGGTGGATGGTAATAAGCTTTCTTTGTTTCCATTGTTGACGATGTTCTCAGCTTAATAACTTGGGGCTGTATTTAACATGTGGCAGGAGCGCCTCGGACCCTGGCTATTGTGTCTCGTTATTGTTCCTCGCTCTCCTGGCTGGTGGGTGTTGTCCGTGCTTGTGTGTCTGTACGTTCGTCGTTCCTTGTGTCCGTGCGTCCGCCTCAATGTCTGTTCTTGTGTTCGTGTGTCCGTAAGTTGTCGCCACAAAACGTCCAACACGCAACGATTGATTGTAACTAAATTTCGTCCATTGGTGTACCACAAGCGACTCTCAGTGGAGGTAAAGGTTGAGTGTTTTGTGTCAGTGTTGTAGAGAGTTATGGCGTCTTAGTGTTGTAGAGAGTTATGGCGTCTTAGTGTTGTAGAGAGTTATGGCGTCTTAGTGTTGTGGTGCAGCGGGGAAGTTTATGGCCAGTATTAGTGTTGTTGTTCTTTGGGAAGGATACCTAACCTAACCTAACCTAAACTACTAACTTAACCTAAACTAACCTAACCTAACCTAACCTAAACTAACCTAACCTAACTTAAACTAACCTACTAACCTAACCTAAACTAACCTAACCTAAACTAACCTAACCTAACCTAAACTAACCTAACCTAAATCTGTCCTACCTTGCAGTGCCCTAACTTTGTTATTATTGTTATAGGGGAGAAGGATGAATTAATCTAAGGTATAATTGTTTGTTGGTAAAGTCTGAGAGTGAGCGAGTTGTGTCGTGCCTAGAGGTGATCTGTCAGCACACACACACACACACACACACACACACCTGTAGATAATGTTATTACCTGACAGACACACACTAATTACCTTCATCCCCCACGTCACGCCACCACACACCCGCAGGTGAGGAATCTTCGTGCTCACCTTAACCTGACGTGTAATAATAATAATAATAATAATAATAATAATAATAATAATAATAATAATAATAATAATTAACGTTCTATTGAAAAAGTTCTGCAGCCCGAAGGCTGAAAATATACATTGGACATAAATGACTTATTACATACATTTGAGTGTGTGTGTGTGTGTGTGTGTGTGTGTGTGTGTGTGTGTTAGGGAAGGTGACGGGCCAGGGAGGAGATGGATGTGTGTAGGTGGGGCAGTGTACATGTGTCTGAGGGGGTGTAGTGGTGTTCGCCTGTCTGTCTTTCTGTGTGTCACGCCTACTCCTCTACCTCCAGCCCCCTGTGTGTGTGTGTGAGTGTGTGTACTGTTGTCCACCTGTCTGTCTGTGTTTCTCCCCTTCACACACACACACACCAGATACCTAAGTGTGTCTGAGAGAGAGAAGAGAGAAGAGAGAGAGAGAGAGAGAGAGAGAGAGAGGATGGTAATGTTAACGGTGTACTTCAGGTCAATTCTTATATGGGTTCAGGGTGGTTGAAGGTACCCAGCTGATGTGAGGTGACGGCGTAGTTAGAAAGCTCGTTATGAAAGCAACACGCAGGAGAAAGCCCCCTTAAAAAGAAAGTTAATTCTCTCTCTCTCTCGATTGATCGTTGAAAATAAAGAGCCGAGGAGAAAGGACTAAATAAAGCTCACTTTCTCCATCTCGGTTATTTAAAAGAAAAAAAATGCAAGCCATGTTTAGAGAAGAAGAATGCAACAACAGCAAGAATAATAAGGAGAACAAGAAAAAGACGCAGAGAATAATAATAATAAGACAATGTTATCAAGATTAGTGTTGGACCTTCAGAGTGAGATGTAAGATTAACGACTACATGAACACATAATAATGATGATAATAATAATATTTATAATAATCTACTACTACTAATGATGCTACTATTAATAATACTTTTACTACTACTACTACTGCTAATAAGACGATACGTTATCATAAAGTCAGGTTGGGTATAATTAGAAGAACTTGACTATCTGATGACAAGTCTATTGTTGTTGGCACTGTAACGCCTCCACTCTAACTCCTCTCTAACTCCTTTCTAACTACTCCAACTGTAACTCCTCTAACTCCTCTGTAACTCCTCTAACTCTATCGTAACTCCTCTGTACCTCCCTGCAGCCATCAGTGGTCCCTCGGGCACTTAAAGCAATACATCATCTATGACGACTGTGTGTGTGTGCCTCTCGCTCACCTGTAATTGTCTTCACCTTGTTCACGGTGCCAGGTGGGTGTGCCAGGTGGGTGCCAGTAGGTGTGTCAGGTGTGCCAGGTGAGGGTGCCAGGGGGTGCTTAATAAAGTAGCTCTCCTTCACCTGTGTGTCGAGGGGGTTTTGATACGGTGTCTGTTAAGTGTGGCTGTGGGCGCCTGCAGGTGTCTGTGACTATCTGTAAGTGTCTTCTAGTGTCAGCAAGCGTCAGGAGAGGAGAGATATTGGTTGACGTCAGGTTAAGTTAGTCAGTAGTCGGCTGGCAGAGGTGTTTGCTGACGTTAGAGGTCGAAAAGGTCAGCGTCAGCAAGTGGGGGTGTTGGCTGACTTACCACGTCAGCATATCAGCTCATGTCAGCGTTAGAAGTATCATGGATATATACAAAATGATTTACGTGTTATTATTTTCAGCTGCGGTACCAATCTAGTGCCACAGTCTAGTGCCAATCTAGTGCCACCGAAAGTGATTGTCAACTCCAGCCAATTAAAGCGAATTTCACTTTTTGGCCACGCTTAGGGATACCAAAACCCGTCTTTCCTGACCTGACGAATCGTATAATTTCGCGTGTGAGGAATACTATATCCTCAATAACTACTTAACGTACAGTACATAATGGCTACTTTTTGGTTACCTTTGTTAAGTATTTAAGTAGTATGAAAGCTGAGGAAAATTATGTTAAGATGTCCTCGTTACTTACAGGACCTCCTCTGTATTGAACACTCACACAGGAAGTAAATAATAAGACGAATTGTGTAGATAATGTACAGTATTTATGGTACCAGGTGATTTCTTCACTAATGAGATAATTAATGTGTTTTCTCTCCTCCACAGGTAGGTACAAGGCGCCCAACAGCTGCCAGTCGTCTACCTGATGCAAAGGTGATGTGTCACCTTGTTTAGTGTACTGTTAATTGTGTCTACGACCTGAACACATCCCCAGAGTCGTACGTTAAATTTTCCTCGTAACTATAGGTTTAAGAGCGTCTCTGCCTGCCTGGGCCTGTAGTGTGGTCCACCTGCCTGGGCCTGTAGTGTGGTCCACCTGCCTGGGCCTGTAGTGTGGTCCACCTGCCTGGGCTAGTAGTGTGGTCCACCTGCCTGGGCCAGTAGTGTGGTCCAGGTGAGAACAGGTGTAATGAGGCTTGCCCTTACCTCCACTCCTGAATATCACAGTAAAAATATTCCTTCCTTCCTTCACTCAGTCATTCATGCCACTGATTAATTCATTCATCCAGACCCGAGTCTTTCATTCAGGGGACTACTACCCGTACTCTTGAGTCCAGAATTTCCTGGTCACTTGACATATACTTGTGGGTCAAAAGATCAGTCATTAGTTATTAAAACCCCTAACCAAGACCCCACCTCCCCTCCCCTCCCTTCCACCCACCTCCTCTTGCCCTCCCCTCCACCCATCTCCCTCTCCCCTCCCTCCCCTTCACCTCCCACCCCTCCCATCCCCTCCCCCCACCCCACCCTCTCCACTCCCCTCCACTCCTCCCCCCTTCTGCCCCCCCCACTCCCCTCACCTACACGACCCCCCTCAATAGACGATGCCAGCTGTTGTATCTAAGACTAATGTATTAAAATAATGCTGTATGTTGTATATTTTTGTGTATTTGTAAAACTTTAATACATCTCCTTGTTTGGTGTCTCCTAGTAGTCTCCCCTCGTATCTCCTAGTATCTATGCCTGGTATCTCCTAGTATCAACACGGGAGCGGGTCAGGTCGTTATTTTCATGAACACTGTTTATAAATCTTTCTTATGTAAATATGATAACAATAATAACTTATGTAAATTATTGACTCTTATGTTTGTTGAAGCAATAAACATTTGTCTTTCTTATGAGGTAAATATAAACTGACTTGAGTTATGAGGGGTGAGTGTTTAGTTGTGAGGAGTCATACCTCCACCAACACCACGCCATACCTTCAACACAACGTCACACCTCCACCAACACCACGCCACACCTTCAACACAACGCCACACCTTCAACACAACGCCACACCTTCAACACCACGCCACACCTTCAACACAACGCCACACCTTCAACACAACGCCACACCTTCAACACAACGCCACATCTTCAACATAACACCACACCTTCAACACAACGCCACACCTTCAACACAACGCCACACCTTCAACACAACGCCACACCTCCACCACCTCCAACATAACGTCACACCTCCACCAACACCACGCCACACCTTCAACACAACGCCACACCGTCAACACAACGCCACACCTTCAACACAACGCCACACCTTCAACACAACGCCACACCTTCAACACAACGCCACACCTTCAACACAACGCCACACCTTCAACACAACGCCACACCTTCAACACAACGCCATACCTTCAACACAACGCCACACCTTCAACACCACACCACACCTTCAACCCAACGCCACACCTTCAACATAACACCACACCTTCAACACAACGCCACACCTTCAACACAACGCCACACCTCCACCACCACCAACACAACGTCACACCTCCACCAACACCACGCCACACCTTCAACACCACACCACACCTTCAACACAACGCCACACCTTCAACACAACGCCACACCTCCACCACCACCAACATAACACCACACCTCCACCAACACCACGCCACACCTTCAACACCACACCACACCTTCAACACAACGCCACACCTTCAACATAACACCACACCTCCTCTACCACCAACACAATGCCACCACACCACCACCATTACTAACACAGCGTCACTCCATCATCACAATAACGGGGCTCCATTAAAGACATTAAAAAGATATCCACGAGCATCTATATAATGTGGTACCTGGTGAGTGAACAACACTCTCTCTCTCTCTCTCTCTCTCTCTCTCTCTCTCTCTCTCTCTCTCTCTCTCTCTCTCTCTCTCTCTCTCTCTCTCATGTGCTAGACGGTGCAGGTGTCAGACAGATGCTTTAAAATCCGTCAACTTATACCTGTAGCTGAAGGTCAAAAGACAAAGGTATGGGAGAGGTCAAAGAAGGTCATTGGTCCCACTAGATGTTATTTTGGTCAAAGCTTCGACCTTTTCTCGTGTCAGGTCACTATACTGTATAGGTCAGTTTTAGGGTCACGTCAAGATGAGGCACCCAGGCTATATCACCTTAAGATTAACCTAACCTAATCTAGTTTAATAAAATCTAACTTAACCTGATCTAAACTACCCTATGTTAACCTAACTTACATAAGAACATAAGAAAATAAGGAGTCTACAATAGGCCGGTTGGCCTGTGCATGGCAGCTCCTGTCGAGAGTTACTACCACTCTCTATTATCCATGAATCTATCTAGCCTCCTTTTAAAACTTTCCCGCGTTCCAGCACTTACTACAAAGTTGTTAAGCGTGGTCCACTCGTCCACCACCCTATTTGTGAACCAGTTCCTTCCTATCTCCCTCCTAAACCTAAACTTATCCAACTTGAATCCGTTGCTCCGAGTCCTATCCTGCTCGGATATTATAAGAACTTTATCTATATCCCCTTTATTGATTCCTTTCACCCACTTAAATACTTCTATCATATCTCCCCGCACTCTTCGTCTTTCTAGGAAACGCAAGTTTAGTTTCTTTAATCTATCTTGATATGGAAGGTTTCTAAGTCCAGTTAATTTATATCCATTCTATAATAAGGGCACCAGAACTGAACAGCATAATCGAGGTGCGGTCTGACTAGCGCAAGATATAGTTGCAATAAGACCTCTGCACTCTTATTACTTACACTCCTAGATATAAAACCTAATACTCTGTTTGCCTTATTTCGAACATTAACGCATTATTTTCTAGGCCGTAGGTCCGGGCTTACAAATACCCCTAGGTCTCTTTCATAAGCCGACTTCTCTAGGTTGATGTTGTTAAGGCTGTATACATTGACAGTATTTGTTCTTCCAATATTAAGTACTCTGCACTTGCTGGTGTTGAATATCATTTGCCATTTTTCTGACCACTCCTGCAGTTTATTTAAATCCTCCTGTAGGGCATTTGCATCCTGCCCTAATATAATCTACCGTAACCTGATCTAACCTAACCTGACCTACCCTAACTTAATCAAACGCTAACCTAACCTAAGCTAACCTAACCTACCCTAACCTAACCTAACCTAACCTAACTTAATCAAACGCTAACCTAACCTACCCTAACCTACCATAACTTAATCAAACGCTAACCTAACCTAACGCTAGTCTCACCTAACCTAACCTAATTTAACCTAATCTAATGCTAATCTAACCTAACGGTCCATGATAGCGTTGGATGCCTAATCATCAGATGAAATAAGCTGAGGTGCTTAATGAAGTGAAAAAAGCTGGGGTGCCTAATCTTGACGTGGTCTTACAAGGCTATACTGTATGTAAGTTAGTCAATGGCTGAACTTCCTTTTGTCAGGTAGGAAAGATTAGGAGGTGTTACTTTACATGGCATTAAGTAATTAACCTGGGCTTTATCGGTGTGTGTGTGTGTGTGTGTGTGTGTGTGTGTGTGTGTGTGTGTGTGTGTGTGTGTGTGTGTGTGTGTGTGTTTTGAGCTCTCCCCCTCTGTAAAGGCTGAAATATTTTAATTCAGAGATATACGTCAGGACGGTCTTGTTATTCTCACACACAAAAAAACATAACAAACAAACAAAAAAACAACAACACACCGGATGTTATTTTTTCCCCGCAAATATTTTGTATTTCTTTGCAGGAACTAATTTGATGTTGTGTTTCAAGTTGTCTTTAATTTGGGGGTAAACTTTTTGATGGGGAGGAGAAGAGGTGTTTGTTTGTTTGTTTCTGTGTGTGTTTGTTGCATTCAGGAGGAGAAGAGGGTGTTTGTTTGTTTGTTTCTGTGTGTGTTTGTTGCATTCAGGAGGAGAAGAGGTGTTTGTTTGTTTGTTTCTGTGTGTGTTTGTTGCATTCAGGAGGAGAAGAGGGTGTTTGTTTGTTTGTTTCTGTGTGTGTTTGTTGCATTCAGGAGGAGAAGAGGGTGTTTGTTTGTTTGTTTCTGTGTGTGTTTGTTGCATTCAGGAGGAGAAGAGGGTGTTTGTTTGTTTGTTTCTGTGTGGGTTTGTTGCATTCAGGAGGAGAAGAGGGTGTTTGTTTGTTTGTTTCTGTGTGTGTTTGTTGCATTCAGGAGGAGAAGAGGGTGTTTGTTTGTTTGTTTCTGTGTGGGTTTGTTGCATTCAGGAGGAGAAGAGGTGTTTGTTTATGTATTTGTTTGTATTTGTGTGTTTGTGTCTTTTTAGGATTGATTGTGTTTGTCAGTTTGTGTGTTTATTGCACTGAAGTGGGTGGAAGGAGGGTGTGGGAGGGAGGGAAGGAGAGGTAAGGAGGGTGTGGGAGGGAGGGAAGGAGAGGTAAGGAGGGTGTGGGAGGGAAGGAAGGAGAGGTAAGGAGGGTGTGGGAGGGAGGGAAGGAGGGGTAAGGAGGGTGTGGGAGGGAAGGAAGGAGAGGTAAGGAGGGTGTGGGAGGGAGGGAAGGAGAGGTAAGGAGGGTGTGGGAGGGAGGGAAGGAGAGGTAAGGGGGTGTGGGAGGGAGGGAAGGAGAGGTAAGGATGGTGTGGGAGGGAGGGAAGGAGAGGTAAGGAGGGTGTGGGAGGGTGGGAAGGAGAGGTAAGGAGGGTGTGGGAGGGAGGGAAGGAGAGGTAAGGAGGGTGTGGGAGTGAGGGAAGGGGAGGTGTCATGGCGGAGGAGGAGGAAATTAGGCCTGTTTTTCACGTTATATTTGTAAGATAAAGTCTAATAACATCAAGTATTTTATCTCAATTACGTGTTAGGCAAGAGATAGAAACAATGTATCCTGTTTCTCTCATCTCTTAATGTTATTATATCCTGGTATAGTCTCATTTATCTCTCAGTCTCATTTATCTCTCAGTCTCATTTGTCTCTCAGTCTCTCCCTGGTATTATTATGACACATTGTCTCTCTGTTGTGTTTTACTGAGGCTTTTCTTTACGTGCCTGGTCAGGAAATTAAAAGAAGGGAGATTTATTTGCGTCAGGTGGGTGTCAAGACGTGTGTTTGTACCAGGGAGGGGAGGAGAGGGGTGGTAGGGTGGAGAGAGAGGGGTGTCTCTCGGATCGCACACCATGGGGGAAATTAGTTCTCTCTCTATTTGGTTTTTGGTTTTCAGATGAGAGAAGAAGACCTCACACCTCTCAATGTCTTCCTCTCGGGGTAAGGAAGGCAGTCAGGAGGGTGAGGTACTGATCGACCCAGTCTTAAAAGTTGATATTATGAAGGACATTATTTTTTTTCCCTACTGTTCACGACCTCTGAGATACATACTGTTGGTTCCTCTCATCTTGACTTATATTGATGGAAGACCTTAAATGTACGGAACAGAAAGGTAACAGAAAAGTCACAGACAAAAATCACAGGAAAAAGTCACAGGAAACAAAATGTCACAGTGAATAACTAGAGACATGATGGTTAGGTTAGGTTGGGTTAGGTTAGGTTGGGTTAGGTTAGGTTAGGTTAGGTTGGGTTAGGTTAGGTTAGGTTAGAAAACATTCAAAACCTAACCTAACCAACCGAGGAACTGCTTACAACTTTCTCTCACATTTTATTCATTTTCCTTTAAACTTTTTGTCTCGGAAGTAATTTAGATTTTTGTGGCATTTTCTGTGGCAGTTGTTTCTGAAGACCGTGCTAGAGGTCAGGGGTCAGAGGTCAGGGGTCAATAATAGAAAGGATTAGGTAGAGTAAGTGAACAGTGGGTGTTGATGACCAGAAATTTATGTATGTAAACGGAGAGACATTTTTCAGTGTGTTCAAAAGTGTCAAAAGGTTTAGTTGGGTGGATGTCAAGCGTAAATGAAGTCAATCTGATGTCAAGCGTAAATGAAGTCAATCTGATGTCAAGCGTAAATGAAGTCAATCTGATGTCAAGCATAAATGAAGTCAATCTGATGTCAAGCGTAAATGAAGTCAATCTGATGTCAAGCGTAAATGAAGTCAATCTGATGTCAAGCGTAAATGAAGTCAATCTGATGTCAAGCATAAATGAAGTCAATCTGATGTCAAGCATAAATGAAGTCAATCTCATGTAAAGCATAAATGAAGTCAATCTTAGCCCAAGTTTGTAATCCATCTCTGAGTCGTAACTACAGTAAGCTAGTTGGTCATGTAATCGGCTAGGAGTACAATCTTACCACTTTTGAGAATCCATTGTTTATCGTAGCTTAAAGTGATTGAGTTAAGTTTCCTTCATAAATCTTAAATTTAGGCTAAAATAACCCTAACTAACATTCGAGAATCTGTCTTCGTATTGGATAGCCTAAGTTACCGTGTCAGATACCTTCTCATATCATCAGTTATGCATAATGAAATTACTCTATGAGCCCTAGAGAATCCGCCTTGTCCTCCGAGAATCCAGCTTTGTGTGGTAATTTAATTGAGTGAGGCGGGCGGGCACAGACACGACCAGGGGAGGGCTGACTGTACAGGGAGGAGGAATCTTAGGTAAGACGCGTGATGGTCCGACACACCGCCTCACCACTCACCCTCATAAACCACAGTTGAGAGGTGAGGATGGCGGGATAATCTGACACATCTCCTCACCACTGAGCCTCATAAACCACAAATAAGTGAGAGGTGAGGATGGTGAGGGTAACAGGTGAAAGCGGAGGTTTACAGCGGGTGTTGGCTGGACAACGCCCGCCGCCCTGGTACAAGTGGCGCCCCCGCTGTGAAGACAAAACCCACGCGTATAGGGGCGAGATGTCCGCCAGCCCCTCTTGATGAGACGACTCTGCTGGAGAGGGACTACTGATATTGCCTCCGTATGTCTGTCCGTCCGTGCTTCTGTGTGTCTGTCCGTCCGTGCTTCTGTGTGTCTGTCCGTCCGTACTTCCGTGTGTCTGTCCGTCCGTGCTTCCGTGCGTCTGTCCGTTCGTCCGTCCGGGGCCAACAGTGGAAGGAAATGCCCACCATTCTGAAACTTTTATAGAAATGAAAAAAGTTCGATAGGTGGATAGATATTTAGCTAGACTGATGGGTAAATAGATAGATATATTGATAGTGATAGAAAAATAGATAAATAATAGGTGTGTGTATGTGTGTGTGTATGTGTGTGTGTGTGTGTGTGTGTGTGTGTGTGAGTGTCATGGAGGAACACACATACAGACAGACCTGCATTCATCACACACACACACACACTCAACAGTACCCACGGTGGACCCGACCATTATACAACAGGACTTAACAGAAGCTCCCGTATATGAACGGTCTGTTTCAACTCAACGACAACCATTAAGGGGCAGATGGCTGTGTCTCGAGGCTCCCAGGACCCCCAGATGGCGCTGAAGACGCAGCTGGTGGCGGTATTACTTGTTGGAGGCCGAGTGACATGTTGTAGATGGTGGTAGGTGGTGGTGGTGGTGAGTGTTGTAGATGGTGGTAGGTGGTGGTGGTGAGTGTTGTAGATGGTGGTAGGTGGTGGTGGTGGTGATAGTGATAGTGAGTGTTGCAGGTGGTGGTGGTGGTGGTGGATGTTAAATAGATAGATAGATTGACAGATATATAGATAAGAATATAAGGATAGACAGAGAGACAGAGAGAGACAGAGAGAGACAGACAGAGACACTCCTCCACACCACCAATTATCTCTCCCCTCCCCCCCTCATCACCCACAAAGAACTCAACCTCTTTTGTCTCTTGAGATTATTATGAGCACATATTAATCTCTCTCTCTCTCTCTCTCTCTCTCTCTCTCTCTCTCTCTCTCTCTCACCTCCTCCTATTTGCTTTTCATTTACACACTGAGAGCCTTGCCTTGAGTTTCGTGGGCGTGACGCAACTAGGGTGTGTGGGCGTGTTGAAACTAGGTTGTGTGAGCGTGCTGCAGCTAGGGTGTGTGGGCGTGTTGCAGCTAGGGTGTGTGGGTGTGATGCAGCTTGGGTGTGTGGGTGTGGGCGTGTTGAAACTAGGGTGTGTGGGCGTGGGTGTGGGTATTCAAGGTGTATGTGTCTGTATCGTGCAACCCGACACAGGGACAGCGATCACCCGATAACAAAGCTTGTGGGAGGTGTTGTGTGTTAGGTGTCTGTGTGGGCGGGTGAGAGAGAGAGAGAGAGAGAGAGAGAGAGAGAGAGAGAGAGAGTGTGTGTGTGTGTGTGTGTGTGTGTGTGTGTTTTGCCACTTACCCTCATCAGTGAACACCCCCAGCGGACCACATAACTACAATACTACTAATCTTGTATGGTTGAATGGGCTCCCAATCTTAATCGCCCCTAACCTAACCAA
This sequence comes from Homarus gammarus, assembly GCA_958450375.1. Classification (NCBI taxonomy): domain Eukaryota; kingdom Metazoa; phylum Arthropoda; class Malacostraca; order Decapoda; family Nephropidae; genus Homarus; species Homarus gammarus. The sequence goes on along the minus strand of CAUDMG010003567.1, from coordinate 1,400,424 downwards.
ACTTCACATTACCTCACTTAACTTCACCTTACTTCAACTAGGTTTAAGTGAGGTTGGGTTAGGTTAGGTAAAACAGGGCCTCACGTGACCTCGCCCTCTCACCCTCCATCAATGGGTCAACTTCGTCTCCTGTAAATCTGTTTTTGATGTGAATATTTTAAGTTTTTATGCTTGTGGTCCATTAAGGTGTGGCGCCGCGGTAAGTGATCTGGTCGTCGTGGTGATGACTTAGGTCTGGTCCCGCCCCCACGACCCCTCTATCATAGTCATGGGGGATTCTTGCGTCCGTCCGTCCGTCCGTCCGTCCGTCCCAACCTCGAGAAGTTGTCATCACGATAACTTGAACATTTATCAGTGGATTTTAACGAGATTTTGTGTGTGGAAATAACCTAACAATATCTAACATGAGTTCATTAATGAGTGTGTTGTGTTGTTCTCTCTCGTTGTTTATGGTAGCATGACGGAACACTTGGTCACTTGTACTGACTAATATGTATATACATTTTTTATGATCCAGTATGGTATATTTGGACACCCTCTCCCCTTTCTTCCATTTTCCTCCCCTCCTCTTCCTTCACTTCACAAGTATTCTCCACATTCCTCCCCTCCCCTCCCCTCATCTCACCTCCTCTCCCCTACCCTCGTCTCTTCTCCCATCATCTCATCTCCCCTCCCCTCCCCTCCCCCCTCTCTCTCCCTCCCCTCCACCAGATTCCTACAAGACGACGATGCTCTATAACTCCTCGTGTGTACAGTGTGGTAGGGGACAAGAGGGCCGTAACTCCGGATTATCCTTCAGGGGAGTGCCATGATGACGCTGGTGGCACCCGTGTAAAGATGTCACCTCTTTATGGGCAACCAGTGAGCCCCCCCCCCTCCCCCGTGGTATTGTGGCACTATGGGCGACTCTTGGCACTATGGGCGACTCCTTACACTATGGGCGACTCCTGACACTGTAAGCGACCCATGGCACTGTGAGTGTAGCTTATAGAGTGGAATTCACTTAACGTGTTGACCTTAGTTAAGTGTGACCCTTGGTGGTGGTTAGTGAGAGAGAGAGAGAGAGAGAGAGAGAGAGAGAGAGAGAGAGACCACCCAACACATTCTTCTCTCCGTCAAAACAACAGATGTTAGAGATATATTAATGACCAAAGTTAACTCCTGTACCTGAACACCTGTTAATCACCAACAGAATTTAATTAGTCGCTTGATATAGGTCATAACAGCTTTAAGTACATAGAAGAAATATAAGGTATAACTTGTGGCTGGTTGAGTATACACAGTAATTACATTTTGTTGTTGGTCTGTAAGGTGCGTGTTTGTAAGTAATTCGTATTGAAGGTAATTGGGTGATTTAGGTCAGGTTAGGTTAGCTTAGCGTTAGTTTAGCGTTAGTTTCAGTTAGCTTCGGTTTGATTAAGTTATTTTAAGTATATGATAGGTTAGGTTAGTTTAAGCTAGGTTAGGTTAGGTTAGGTTAGGTTAGGTTAGGTTAAGTACTCAAAAGTTGATATTACACGTACTGTTGTCATGTTAATTAATCGGGGGATTTTTGGATTAATGTTAAACAATATGTCAATCTGAGTAATAACAGGTGTATAGTTGTTGTGTTAATGGGGGGATTACTGGCCAGGTGTGTACAGGTGAGATTAATTTGGGGTGCCGGGTGTATGTAGGTGTAGCCCTGTGTAGCCCTGTGTAGCCCCGTGTAGCCCGGTGTAGCCCTGTGTAGCCCTGTCCTGTATAATGTATAATGTATGCTCTTGTTATAGTAGTCTGTATAATGTATAATGTATGTTCTTGTTATGTTAGTCTGTATAATGTGTAATGTATGTTCTTGTTATGTTAGTCTGTATAATGTATAATGTATGTTCTTGTTATGTTAGTCTGTATAATGTATGTTCTTGTTATGTTAGTCTGTATAATGTATGTTCTTGTTATGTTAGTCTGTATAATGAATAATGTATGTTCTTGTTATGTTAGTCTGTATAATGTGTAATGTATGTTCTTGTATGTTAGTCTGTATAATGTGTAATGTATGTTCTTGTATGTTAGTCTGTATAATGTATAATGTATGTTCTTGTATGTTAGTCTGTACAATGTATAATGTATGTTCTTGTTATGTTAGTCTGTATAATGTATGTTCTTGTTATGTTAGTCTGTATAATGTATGTTCTTGTTATGTTAGTCTGTATAATGAATAATGTATGTTCTTGTATGTTAGTCTGTATAATGTGTAATGTATGTTCTTGTATGTTAGTCTGTATAATGTATAATGTATGTTCTTGTATGTTAGTCTGTATAATGTATAATGTATGTTCTTGTTATGTTAGTCTGTATAATGTATGTTCTTGTTGTGTTAGTCTGTATAATGTATAATGTATGTTCTTGTTATGTTAGTCTGTATAATGTATAATGTATGTTCTTGTTATGTTAGTCTGTATAATGTATAATGTATGTTCTTGTTATGTTAGTCTGTATAATGTATAATGTATGTTCTTGTTATGTTAGTCTGTATAATGTATAATGTATGTTCTTGTTATGTTAGTCTGTATAATGTATGTTCTTGTTATGTTAGTCTGTATAATGTATAATGTATGTTCTTGTTATGTTAGTCTGTATAATGTATGTTCTTGTTATGTTAGTCTGTATAATGTATAATGTATGTTCTTGTTATGTTAGTCTGTATGATGTATAATGTATGTTCTTGTTATGTTAGTCTGTATAATGTATGTTCTTGTTATGTTAGTCTGTATAATGTATAATGTATGTTCTTGTTATGTTAGTCTGTATTATGTATGTTCTTGTTATGTTAGTCTGTATAATGTATAATGTATGTTCTTGTTATGTTAGTCTGTATAATGTATGTTCTTGTTATGTTAGTCTGTATAATGTATGTTCTTGTTATGTTAGTCTGTATAATG
>CAUDMG010003567.1:1377500-1392500 GCA_958450375.1 Homarus gammarus | reverse complement strand
GCAGTGTAGCCAACGTCAGAGGGGCTGGGATAGAGCAGTGTAGCCAACGTCAGAGGGGCTGGGATAGAGCAGTGTAGCCAACGTTAGAGGGGCTGGGATTGAGCAGTGTAGCCAACGTTAGAGGGGCTGGGATAGAGCAGTGTAGCCAACGTTAGAGGGGCTGGGATAGAGCAGTGTAGCCAACGTCAGAGGGGCTGGAATATAATTGCCAGCAGCAGTAAGTTGAATTAAAACTTTTAATCAGGTAATTATAATCCATCCAATAATCTATCTATCTATCTATATAACTATCTATCTACAGGGTATCTATCTATCTGTCTGTCTGTCTGTCTGTCTGTCTGTCTGTCTGTCAGTTCCTTTGTGTGGTGGAGAATGGTGAGGGGAGAGAGAGAGAGAGAGCAGGAAATGTTGGGGGGGGGGAGCCTTGTAAGATGAGGGCAGAGTGACAGTGAATTGTTGACACCACATGCAAGTAGAGACTGTCTACACACACACACACACACGCCGTCCAACCTTCCTTTTGTTCTTCTGTCTGACGTCTGACCCTCTCCCGTCCGTCCCAATCCGTCCTTCATTCCGTCTATTTTGTCCTCCCGTCCAATCCGTCCTTCCGTCACCTCTATATGTCCTTTCGTTCTCCCGTCCGTCCCCGATCCATCCTTCCGTGTGACCTTCCGTCCATCCCTCTATCCTCCCCGTCCTGCCCGTCCATCCCTCTATCCTCCCGTCCTGCCCGTCCATCCCTCTATCCTCCCGTTCTCCCCTCTATTTTTCCCGTCCTCCTGTCCATCCCTCCATCCTGCCGTCCATCCCTCTATTCTCGCGTCCATCCCTCTATCCTCCCGTCCATCCCTCTATCCTGCCCGTCCATCCCTCTATCCTCCCCGTCCTGCCCGTCCATCCCTCTATCCTCCCCGTCCTGCCCGTCCATCCCTCTATCCTCCCCGTCCTGCCCGTCCATCCCTCTATCCTGCCCGTCCATCCCTCTATCCTCCCGTCCATCCCTCTATCCTCCCGTCCATCCCTCTATCCTGCCCGTCCATCCCTCTAACCACCCGTCCTCCCGGCCTGTATGGGTGTGGTTCAGTACACAGTTACTGGGGAGTGTAGCAGACAATTATATTTATGTTATCAGTTTAAAATATTGTGAGGTGGTGGCTATTTTTTGTACCTTGGGGAAGGGGTACTGGGGGGTGTCTGGGGTGTTGAAGGGGGGATTCTGGGGAGTTGAAGGGGGGATTCTGGGGAGTGGAAGAGGCAGCGAGGGGTAACGTCTACTCGTTCACTTGTTTTATCTCTTGCTCATTGTTTCTACATCTCGATAAGTCAAGTACATGGTGTGTGTGTGTGTGTGTGTGTGTGTGTGTGTGTGTGCATGTGCGTGTGTGCGTGTGTGTGTGCGTGCGTGTGTGCGTGTGTGCGTGTGCGCGTGCGTGTGTGTGTGTGTGTGTGTAATAATAATAATAATAATAATAATTGACGGTTTATTGAAAAAATTCTGCAGCCCGAAGGCTGAAAATATACATTGGACACAAATGACTTATTACATACATTGGTGCTTTAACAAAAGACTTCATTAGAGAAAGGTAAACGAACATACAGTGAACATATAGATTATTGTAGGTGTTGAACAGCAAAAACGCAGTGTAGTAACTCCCTCCCAGATGGTGTTAGGAGGGCCTCACGTGGTGTAGTAGTTCCCTCACAGATGGTGTTATGAGGGGCCTCACGTGGTGTAGTAATTCCCTCACAGATGGTGTTATGAGGGGCCTCACGTGGTGTAGTAAATCCCTCACAGATGGTGTTATGAGGGGCCTCACGTGGTGTAGTAATTCCCTCACAGATGGTGTTATGAGGGGCCTCACGTGGTGTAGTAATTCCCTCACAGATGGTGTTATGAGGGGCCTCACGTGGTGTAGTAATTCCCTCACAGATGGTGTTATGAGGGGCCTCACGTGGTGTAGTAATTCCCTCACAGATGGTGTTATGAGGGGCCTCACGTGGTGTAGTAATTCCCTCACAGATGGTGTTATGAGGGGCCTCACGTGGTGTAGTAACTCCTTCACATATGGTGTTATGAGGGGCCTCACGTGGTGAAGTAATTCCCTCACAGGTGGTGTTATATGAGTGAGGTGTGGTTCCAGGCCTTCCTATCGTAGACGGATTAACACATCTCTGGTTGTTGGGTCTCACGGGCCGTTATCACTGGGTACCTGGGACCTCACTGTGTGAAGGTTAACTTGGGTACTACTGTTACTGTTGAGTTGTTCTCACTGACTTAAGCACTGTTCACCACTGTTCACCTCTGTTTAACACTGGTTCCATTCCTTTCCTAAATGAAATAGTAACTTCTGGCGAGAACTTGTTGATATTCCGGTGGGGAGGAGGGTTCAGGGGGGGGAGTTGGTATGGACCAACTTAACAGTTGACCTGGCTGCTCCGAGAGGAGCGCCAGGTACGTCTTGACCCTTCGGTGGTCAAGGATGTAGCGTGTGTGTGTGTGTGTGTGTGTGTGCGTGTGTGTGTGTGCGTGTGTGCGTGTGTGTGTCTGTGTGTGTGCGTGTGTGTGTGTGTGTAAAGACTGAAGATATACAGTTACATAATTGGGGAATGGGTCTCTTGATTTACAAATAATATACAAGTAACATAAGTGATACAAATATGATAGGTGGGGAAAAGGTCATACTACAGGGCATTTCAACATAGTGACAGTACTAAAAGGTAAGATTGACAGGGAGTGAACACTGGTTGATTACGAGTTATTGGTAATTTTTACAATGGTTGGGACTGGGCAGTTCTTATAGCGATCAGTACGTGCTGGTGGGGGCTGGATGTGGTTGTGGTGTTGAACAAAAAATCGCTAGGTTATTGTTAGGTTAGGTTAGGTTAGCGATAGGTTAGGTTAGTGTTTGGCTAGGTTGAGTTAGCTTAGGGTAGGTTGGGTTAGCGATAGGTTAGGTTAGGTTAGGTTAGTTTAGGATAGGTTAGGTTAGGTTAGGTTAGTTTAGGTTAGGATGGGTTAGGTTAGGTTTACGCTTGTGTATTTAATCATCAGGTGAAATAAGTTGAGGTGGTAATCCAACAGTGGGTTCATAAGTCAAATCAGGAAAGAAAGGTGTAGAGTTGTCTCAATGCAGCCTAAAATGATACAAGGGCGTTGCTTGTTCGTCTGGCTGTGCAGTTTCTGGATGGCGTCGTGTATGTTCTTGCTGCCAGTCTCCCGGTAGAAAGTGTCGTACAGTATGAGTAGGTGCTCCCTGCCTGTCGACCAGCAGAAACTATCGTACAGTATAATACAACAGGTCTTTAGAAATAACAAATAACAGTGTGTAGAGAACGTAAAGCGGTTGATGGCCTTCATTATTAAAGTGTGTTACAGGTACGTTAATTATTTACTATGTATCTGAAATTTTCCCGGTGATTCTAGTCGAGTGTATCTGGCTGTTATGGCGGCCATTATACCCAACACACACACACACTAAAAGTTCACTCGTTAAATATCTCTCGTAACTGGAGATGTTAGACTGTATATAACTGAGTGAATGTAAGTCGAACAAGGAAGACAACGTTCAACATGACTTAACATTACACCGAGGAGCCTCGACCTTAACAACAGCGAGAGTATGATAATATTAACAGGTAAATGCTTCGTGGCTTTGAACCCTGGAAGGAGTTATGACACAGTTGACCTCACCAGGACACAGTCATACAACGAGCAAACTTTGGGGCTCCGAATATGACATCAACATTGTACCCAAACTTTACTAAATGGTTCATCTTATAGCCAGTTACGAGGAGGTAATTAAGGCAGTTATAGGGATTGTTAAGTCTTCGGTTAGGTTGAAAATTTAACTTACGAATGTTAGTGTCGCAGTTAGATACCTTCGTATGTCACCAGGCAAGGGAAAAAATACATTACGAACCCTTTGGGAATCCATATTGATGTCGTAGTCATAAGTTAACCAGTTAGATACGTCCCTACATCATTAGTAGTGAAATGGTCAGCATGGTCGCCTTGCAAGCGAGAGGACTCAGGTTTGATCCCCGGGCAGGGTGAAACTATGGACAAGTTTCTTTACGCCATTTGCCTCTGTCTACCCAGCAGTAATTGGGAACCTGGATGTTATTCAATTTGCGGATCGTGTTCCGGGGGTAATGGTTAGCCAGTGCAGTTGGCGAGTTGTCCGGTCTTCTCGGACTATTCCTTGACACTGGGTCATGCAGCTCGTTAACGCAGGGTGTGGTTGTTGTGTTGGCCCTTGGACCGGCCATCCTCGTTACACGAGGGGCAGCCATTATATTATTATTAGTTAAGGGGGGAATTTTAACCTACGAATATATTACAGATCTCTTTGTATCGCGGCTTAGTTGAGTCAGGCAGGAAGGTTCGGTCTCGGGCCATCAGCTGCTGAGAGGCAAAAAAAAATGAGGAATAAACTTTTAAGAATGAATTTATTTACGTCAGGGATTTAAAAGCATGAATGAGCAGTGATCCAGTTATAGTGTGTGTGTGTAACCGACCAGTCTACAGTCACTATTGGGGGTTGGTGTAAACTGGTTGTGAGTTGGTGGTGTGGGTCGATGGTGTGGGCCGGTGGTGTGGGTCGATGATGTGGGTTGGTGGTGTGGGTCGATGGTGTGGGTCGATGATGTGGGTTGGTGGTGTGGGTCTATGGTGTGGGTCGATGATGTGGGTCGATGATGTGGGTCTATGGTGTATGGTGTAGGTCGGTGGTGTGGGTCGATGATGTGGGTTGGTGGTGTGGGTCGATGGTGTGGGTTGGTGGTGTGGGTCGATGGTGTGGGTTGGTGGTGTGGGTCGATGGTGTGGGTCGATGATGTGGGTTGGTGGTGTGGGTCTTTGGTGTGGGTCGATGATGTGGGTTGGTGGTGTGGGTCTATGGTGTGGGTCGATGATGTGGGTTGGTGGTGTGGGTGTATGGTGTAGGTCGGTGGTGTGGGTCGATGGTGTGGGTTGGTGGTGTGGGTTGGTGGTGTGGGTCTATGGTGTGGGTCGATGATGTGGGTTGGTGGTGTGGGTGTATGATGTGGGTCGGTGGTGTGGGTCGATGGTGTGGGTTGGTGGTGTGGGTCGATGGTGTGGGTCGATGATGTGGGTTGGTGGTGTGGGTCTATGGTGTGGGTCGATGATGTGGGTTGGTGGTGTGGGTTGGTGGTGTGGGTCGGTGGTGTGGGTCGATGGTGTGGGTTGGTGGTGTGGGTCGATGGTGTGGGTTGGTGGTGTGGGTCGGTGGTGTGGGTCGGTGGTGTGGGTCGATGGTGTGGGTTCATAAGTTACCTCATTTATCCAATCGGTGTTTATTTTCTGATTATTTTATTGTTTATTTTTTATTATTTGTTTGTTTGTTTACCGTTTTTGTTGTTATTGTTATTTTTGTTGATATTATTATTGTTATTCTTGTTTCTTTTTATTGTTTGGTTTGGTTAAGTTTAGTTAGGTTAGTTTAGGGTTAATTAGGATTAATTATATTTGTTTGGTTAGGTTAGGGTAAGTTCGGTTAAAATTGGTTAGGTAAGGATGGGTTTCGTTAGGTTAGGTTAGGTTAGGTTAGGTTAGGTTAGGTTAGGTTAGTGTATAAGAGTTTTAGGGGCGCAGCGGCCGACCAAATACCAGAGACCAGACAGGTTTTAATCAACAGGTGAGTAATGACCGAGAGATAAGTCGTAGACGGGGGGGGGGGGGTGTTGGGGGTGAGGGTTTATTTATTTATTTATTTATTTTTTTGTAGAGAAAGGAGGGATGAGAGAAGATTAGAGGTGGGGGAAGGAAGTTATAGTTCGGAAATTGACGAAATTTAGTAGGAGGTAAGAGAGGGCGGGCTGACCGCCTAGCTAAGCTAATAGTGTGTTAGGGTTGTGTCATGGGTTAGTTATTGTCTGTCGGTACAGGCACTAGACATCCTACCCTGTCCCATATATGGGTGTTTTGAGGGCCTTATTACATATTCCGCCGACCCTACTGGCGGATGCTGGCCTAGGGAGGTTGTCTATTGCCTGGCCGTGTAGATCGGGGGTGGTAATGGACCTTTTGAGATTTGGTAACTTTTTGGGAGCCATATATGGTTGTTGTCGTTGTCTGGTGGGAGTCTTTGAAGGAGTTCTGGCTCTGATCGTTCTATCTTTTGCCAGACTCTCCTGGCCAGGGTGTGCAGCTGCTGGTTGATGGGTTTTATTCTCAGGTCTCTATGTATCTCGGCTGTGGTTCTGGTGAAGGGGTATCTTTCACCTGTGACGAATCTTAGGGCTTCATTTTGGACCACCTGTAACTTTAATATTTGAGTGATGCTCATAGAATGAAGAGGTACTGCTGGGTAAGTTAATATCGGTGGGATAAATGATGTCACCAGGCTGAGTTTTATTTTCTCAGGAAGCACTTTGAAGAATAAAAGGAAGTGCATATGAGTTGAAAAAGTTCTGCAGCCCGAAGGCTGAAAATATACATTGGACATAAATGACTTATTTCATACATTGGTGGTTTAACAAAAGCCTTCATTAGAGAAAGGTAAAGGAACATACAGTGAACATTCAGATTAATGTAGGTGTTGAACAGCAAACACGTAGTGTAGTAACTCTCTCCCAGATGGTGTAAGGAGGGACCTGATGTGGTGTAGTAATTCCCTCACAGATGGTGTTATGAGGGGCCTCACGTGTAGTAATTCCCTCACAGATGGTGTTATGATGGGCCTCACGTGGTGTAGTAATTCCCTCATAGATGGTGTTACGAGGGGCCTCACGTGGTGTAGTAACTCCCTCACAGATGGTGTTATGAGGGGCATCACGTGGTGTACGAATTCCCTCACAGATGGTGTTATGAGGGACCTCACGTGGTGTAGTAATTCCCTCACAGATGGTGTTATGAGGGGCCTGACGTGGTGTAGTAATTCCCTCACAGATGGTGTTATGGGGGGCATCACGTGGTGTAGTAATTCCCTCACAGATGGTGTTATGAGGGACCTCACGTGGTGTAGTAATTCCTTCACAGATGGTGTTATGAGGGACTTGACGTGGTGTAGTAACTCCCTCACAGATGGTGTTATGAGGGGCATCACGTGGTGTAGTAATTCCCTCACAGATGGTGTTATATGAGTGAGGTGTGGTCCCAGGCCTTCCTATCGTAGACGGATTAACACATCGCTGGTTGTTGGGTCTCACGGGCCGTTATCACTGGGTACCTGGGACCTCACTGTGTGAAGGTTAACTTGAGTACGACTGTTACTGTTGAGTTGTTCTCACTGACTTAAGCACTGTTCACCACTGTTCACCTCTGTTTAACACTGGTTCCATTCCTTTCCTAAATGAAATTGTAACTTCTGGCGATAACTTGTTGATATTCCGGTGGGGAGAAGTGGTTCATGGGAGGGGGTTGGTATGGGCCAACTTAACAGTTGACCTGGCTGCTCCGAGAGGAGCGCCAGGTACGTCTTGACCCTTCGGTGGTCAAGGATGTGTGTGTGTGTGTGTGTGTGTATGTGTGTGTGTATGTGGGCGGTGTCAGTGTGCGTGTGTGTGTGTGTGGGCGGTATTAGTACATAAGAACATAAGAATGGAGGAAACTGCAGCGGGCCTATTGGTCCATACTGGGCAGTCCCATTTACACCCAACCCCTATTGCTCATATATCCATCCAACCTATGTTTGAAGCTATCCAGCGTATTCGAGTTAATGATGATGTTTGGTAACTTGTTCCATTCATCCACTACTCTATTTCCAAACCAATGTTTACCTATTTCGCGCCTAAATCTAAATTTGTCTAATTTAAAACCATTGTTACCAGTTCGCTCCTGGTTGGATAGTTTGAGTACTTTTGTAATGCCCACCTTTGTGGGCATGTGGGCGGTATTAGTGTGCGTGTGGGCTGTATCAGTGTGCGTGTGGGCGGTGTCAGTGTGCGTGTGGGCGTGACGGGGGCGGTGAATGGGTCATATCTACTTCATGACAAGATTATTATAGGGTGAAGCACGTGGACGTTATTTAAAGAGACAGAGTAATGAGTGGCTGGAGGACACACACACACACACACACACATGTATTAAACTGTCTCCTTTATCCTCATCTCTCACGGTCACATCTCCTCAGCCTCCAGCGTTTAAGTGAGCGGTTGGTTGTCTGTAGCTCTTGTTGTGTGAACGATAATAATAATAATAATAATAATAATAATAATAATAATAATAATAATAGTAATAACTGCAAGTACTCCTCAATGTACTCAATGACTAACAAACCTCACTAACACAACCTCCAGTTCACGGTTCACGGGAGTGGATTACCTCTGTCATCTACCATCATTCATATCTATAGCCATCAGGGCGTCTCTCTGTCTGCCTGGTCGTGTTAACAATGCACACCTGTATGTCGCCTTACCTGCCCGACCCCACCCCACTACCTAGCCTCACCCATTCACTACAGTACTCAAGGTCAGCCGTCAACGTAAACACTCCTCTCATTATCAAAAAAGAGATCAGCTGATGGCCATGGCTGGGGTAGTAACCTGCCTCCATTTCGCGCCGAGATACCAAGAATAAAATTAAAATACGAGTCGCTTTTTTGTATAACACTGACTAAAAATAACATACATAGTTTTTGTTTTATTTTCTTTGGTTAGATATTGTAATTTCAGTGTTGGAGTTAGTGAATGAATTACAAAGGTTTAGAATAGCGATGTTATGGGAGGCGTGGTGTGTTGGTGGTGACGTCATGCCAGGACTTGTGGTAAGGGAAGGATCAAGTGGCATCATGTGGCCTAAATTCCTCTCTATTGTGGCCTCCATCTTGTGTGTGTGTCCAACTGATGACCCTATATTGCTGGGATCTGTTTCACTACACGTCACTATATTTCACTATACTTCCCAAACAATCACAGGTTATTTAATAATGTTGCCTTAATCCAACACAATAGTCACACTAGATCACTGTTGTCCTCACCACCAGAGAGTTCAACCAATAACCTCAACCACGAGTACAGGTTCAGTAATTAGTACAGTGGCGCCATACACCTGATATAATGTGGTCCAGGGGCCTACCACAACCGGTCCACACACTGCAGGAGAGTTTACGGTCCACACACTGCTGGAGAGTTAACCAGCTTAACAATGGTAGTGTCAAGAACGTTGGAACCAAAATAATATATACTTAGATTTACGTTCATTATATAATATTGTACAGAGTTGAGACGAGCAGTAATAAGTATTAATAACAATAATGACATTAATAACACTAACAAATGGAACAGCAACAGAGGACACATGACCTAAACAACATGACTTAACACCACAACTACAACCTCCAACATTATAACTTACAACTTGGCAACAGTGGCGGTGGTTGGCTGTGCACTACTGACCCGGAAGTGTTGGCGGCCTCACCCCTCAGCGTTAGGCCACAATAAAGACATCAATTAAGTGCTTTCTAGTGAGGTGTTGCATCTGTTTCCTCTTGATTTATGGCGTTATTTATCCCCCTCACCCCTCTTATCCCCTGTTCTCCTTCTTTACCTCTATCCCCCCTCCTCCCACCCCCTCCCACACCATCTTACCCCACCTCCTCCCACCCCCTCTTACCCCCCACCCCCCAATAATAAGGTGAGGTGAGAACACTCCTTCACTATACACTATTGCAACATGGCGGATTCTCAATGGTTCGTACGTTAAAATATTTCCTCGTAACGTGTTGTGTGAAATCGTATATAACTGACTCGGTTAAGTTACGACACAAAGGTGAATTCTCAAGAGATACTTGCGTTATTTTTTTCTTCGTAATTGATGGAAGTTACGATACACTGGTGGATTCTCAAAAGTTCGTAAGTTAGAAGTGTTACCCTAACTCAGTGACGTTATTAATAGTAGGGCGGTGGCGGTGAAATTGCGTTGAGACTTGACCTTAACTTAGATACTTTCCGACAGTCTGAGTTTAAGGATTGGTCAAATGGGCCCCAGTGATAATAGGTGTCAAATGGGCCCCAGCGTAAATTGGTATCAAATGGGCCCCAGTGATAATAGGTGTCAAATGGGCCCCAGTGTAAGAGTTCACGGTTGGCATACTTAGATACCTCACACACATACACACACACACAGGGGTTATCACGCTGAGTTTGTGGCCTCCCGGTGTGTAAAACGAGAACCGGGTGAGGAAGTTGTCTCTCTGGCTGTCCCACCGTGTCTGTCTGTCCCATCGTGTCTTACTGTCCCACCGTGTCTTACTGCCTGTCTGTCCCACCGTGTCTTACTGTCTGTCTGTCCCACCGTGTCTTAGTGTCTGTCTTGTCGTTTCTTAAGGCTTCTTCTACCTGTTGTCGCCACCTGTCGACAGCTTTACACTACTGGGATATGTCGCCATTCTGTGATTCTGCTGGTGAAACACTCGCCTGGAGGAGGCGTAGGAGGAGGAGGAAGAGTAAGAGGAGGACCAGATGGAGGGAGGGGAGGAAGAGTAGGAGGAGAAAGAAGGAGGGAGGATGAGAAGGAGAAGGACCAGAAGGAGGGAGGAAGAGTAGGAGGAGAGAGAAGGAGTTGGGGAAGGAAAAGAATGTAGGAGGAAAAAGAGGAGGAGTAGGAGAAGAAAGGAGTAGAAGGGAGAAGGACGAGAAAGGGGGAGGAGCCTCTCACTCCCTCTATCACAGATGAAGACTCCAGGTACCAGGTGTGTGGGAGTCTCTCTCTCTCTCTCTCTCTCTCTCTCTACTGTTGGTGCTGATGATAAAGTGTTGGTGAGATGGAGGGGTGTTGGTGAGGTGGAGGGGAGGTGGAGGGATGGTCCTTCCTCCAGTAACAGAGAGGAAGGGGGGGAGGGGGTGAGATAGTGTGTGTGTGGACATTCACTTTATGTTCTTTCTGGCCAACGGTACACCACCAATCCTAGTGCTTGAGTAATCTAAGTACACCTCATCTACACCCACAGTCTCCTTATACTCACCAAAAGGGTTAGCTCGGTACACCCACCCTCAGAATAAAACATATCAAGGCGTGTAGTTGAGCCACTTACACCTACACACGCGTATAATATGCATCTCTTGATCATTTAGTTACACTCAAGATACACCCACGGGTGGGAAGTGTACCTAAATGATGATTAGGATCGTCTGGGTACACTATATACACCCACATAACTGCTAAGAACACGTAAATTACACCCACGTATACTGAGATACACCTCCAAGTCATGTAAGTACATCTGTTGTCACCTGAGTCGCCTTAATAATGGTTGAGGATGGCTGGCCCAAGGGCCATCTCGGCGGGAATTTGTTTAAGGTGTAGAAGCTGTCGCCAACACAACAACCACACCCTAAGTTAACGAGATGCATGACCCAGTGTCAAGGACTAGTCCGAGTAGACCGGACAACTCGCCAACTGCACTGGCTAAGCATTACCCCGGAACACGATCCGACAAATCGATTAACATCCAGGTCCCCAATTACTGCTGGGTAGACAGAGGCAAATGGCGTAAAGAAACTTGTCCATAGTTTCACCCGGGTCCACTCGCTTGCGAGGTGAGTCGCCTTACACACTCACCCACTACACCTACATAGTATAGTACCCTCATGTATGGTCAACTAAGTACACCCCACATGTGTCGCACCACCACCACACGCAGCAGTGGCTCACCACCTTGGCTCCTCGCCCACGGCTCCAGCCAAGTTGGCCAAATCCACGCGTTTACGGGAATGACGTGTGTCGATTGGTTCTCCCCATCATGACGTCAGGTTGTATATGTGCCGCTATTAGAATAGGTTTAGGTTAGGTTACTGGTTCTTAGGTAGTTTGGTAAAATCCACTTTTATACGGGCTCGGCGTTCACTGATTGGCTCTCGGCCCACCGTATCGTTGTAACTGGTTTAGTTTTAGTTGAGATGTTTAAAGTATAGTTCATAAAGTTAAGTTAAGTTAAGTAGGTTTATGTTAAGTGTATTAAGTTAGGTTGAAGTCGAGGTTTAGTTAGATTAATCTGTTACATATGTTAGGTTTAGTTTATGTTAAGTCATGTTAGTTCGTGGGAAGTGTTAAATTAATGTTACATAGGTTAGGTTAGTGTGGTCATGCTAGACAAGTTAGGTCTAAATAATTTATATTAAATGAAGTAAATTAAGTTAGATGAAGTTGATTATGATTAGGTGGAGTTAGGTTAAGTCGGGTTACGACGTTATGTTAATTTAGTTTTATTTATGTTAGTTTAGATTAGGTTAGGCTAGCTTAATTTAGGTTAGGTTAGGTAAAACTTGGGGTATTGTACGTGTGGAGGAGAGGGGGGGGGGGGGAGAACGCCACGTGAGTAAGAGCCAATCAACGTACGTCATTCCCGTATACACGTGTATTATGCCAAATCGCTCGGTGCAGTGCTGTACGGTCGCTGTCCTTCCCAGATGCTGCAATGCTACATTTCTGCTGCCCCATGTCTCCCTCTGCTAGCTGGCGCCATGCCCGGTGAGGGAGGGGGGGAGGTGGAGGTATAGGGGGAAGAAGGGGAAGGGTCTGGATGGATGGGGGAGAGGGAGGGAAGAGGAGGGAGGAGGATAAGAAAGGGGGTGATGGAAGGGAAGGTGTGGTGGAGGAGGGGGGGGGGGAGTAGGAAAGAGGTGGATGAGAGGTAAAGTAGAAAAGAGGAGAATGATGTGGGTGTGAAGAAGGGAAGGAGGGGTGGAATGGGAGGGATAGATGGAAGGAGGATAGGATGGAGGGTGGGAGGGAGGGTCAAGGTCAAGGTCACAGTTAGTGTTTACACAACATTTCGTATGACCGAGTTAATTATTAAGTTTATTTGCACACACACACACACTCAGCAATTAATTATTTCGTATATATTAAAGTTATTCATCCATCACCTCAGCATCCTGACATATAGCCTGGTGATCTTTGTCTCCAGCGCCGGTATAAGCGGAGGGTGGGAGAACGGTCGTCTGGCGGTGCTTATGGAGGTGTGTTTGTCCGCCAGTCTGCGTGTGTGTTTTCGTCCATCCGTCCGTCCACGCACTGACCCCCCCCCCCCCCCCCACGACCCCTCGAGCGTCTTGTTGGATGTTATAAGGTCACTGGGTCAGGTCACAAGGTCACTGGCGTAAAATGGGCATCTGAGTCAAGTTCATGAAGTCACTTGGGTACGAAGGAGGCGTGGGTGTCTCCTACCCTGGGCACGAAGGAGGCGTGGGTGTCTCCTACCCTGGGTATGAAGGAGGCGTGGGTGTAGCGTCACACAGCATCTGCAGCAGCATCACACAGTACCAACTGTCGCCTCGTCGCATTAACAGCAGCTGTGCGGGCGGGGGGGGGGGGGGGATGACCCCGTAAAGGAAGGGTGGCCGCTGTAATTAGGTCTTGCTGTGCGAATCGAGTTGTTCCGGCTGTTACGAGAGACAGGACACGGGCACACCAACAAAGACTCGTAGCAGACAGACAGACAGACATACTCTCCAACAGACAAGAGGCAGACAAAAGACTTGATACAAACAGACAGACATTCCAGCTGAGAAGACACAGACAGACAGACAGACAGACAGGAGCTATAAGTCTCCCGGGTGGAGGTAATAATATGAGACTGGTGTAAAGTGCTTCACCATCTGTCTGTCTGTCTGTCTGTTTGCCGTTGTGAGTGATGCAAGATAAGTGTAGAGAGTGACAGTAAAATGCTGAGACAACTGGAAATATTCACGCAGATATTTGTTCATGTCCTCCACTTAAATGCACAATATATAATGTGAATCATGAATCTCCACAACGAATCACAGGGCTTCGTAACCCTCTATAATGTGAATCATGAATCTCCACAACGAATCACAGGGCTTCGTAACCCTCTATAATGTGAATCATGAATCACCACAACGAATCACAGGGCTTCGTAACCCTCTATAATGTGAATCATGAATCTCCACAACGAATCACAGGGCTTCGTAACCCTCTATAATGTGAATCATGAATCTCCACAACGAATCACAGGGCTTCGTAACCCTCTATAATGTGAATCATGAATCTCCATAACGAATCACAGGGCTTCATAACCTTCTATAAAGTGAATCATGAACCTCTAGGGCTTCACAATGCTTCATAACCTTATATTAAGTCATCTGCTTCACTTGTTAGACGACTTGACTGCACACGAACGCCCGCCATGTTGGAAATCTACACCTGAGTCCTGACGAAATTCTGGTTGAAAATCCTGAGTGTGTTTTATGGGGCCAACACACGCCGGGATTATTTACTTTATTGTGTTAAATCTCCCCGGGATTATTGTGTTAATTCGTTAGGTTAACACTCATGTATGTTGCTGGAATGGTGGTTGGTGGTGGTAGGGATGGTGGTTGAGGGTGATGATGGTTGATGGTTACGGTAGAGGATAGTGGTTGGTGGTTGTGGAAATTGAATGGTGGTTGGTGGTGGTAGTGGTAACTGGTGCGTGCAGAAGAGTTGGAATTGACGAGGAGTAGGAGGCGATGGTTGTGGTGATGGTGAACCGATTTACGGATGATTGTGGTGGAGTCTGGATGGTAGTAGTAGTGGTGGTGGTGACGATGGTAGTGGCGCTGACGGTGGTAGTAGTGGTGACGGTGGTAGTGGCGTCTGGATGTTGGTGGTAGTGGTGGTGAGTGATGGTTATGGTGGCATCTGGTGGAAGTGGTGGTAATGGTGGTAGTAGTGACGATGGTGGTAGTAGTGGTCGTACAGGAAGAAAAAGAAGAACAAGAAGTAGAGAAGGAGGAAGAGTGGGCCGTGATGTTATAAGAGGAGGAGGAGGCCGGGGGGGGGGGGGTCGTGTTGTATGAACGTAATTTGATTTAATATGGAGACAGCTTATTGTGTAGGAATCTCTGTCTGTCTGCCTAGTGTGTGTGTGTGTGTGTGTGTGTGTGTCTGTCTGTCTGTCTGTCAATAATAATTATAATTATAATTATAATTATAATTTTAATTATAATTATAATTATAAACGGTTTATTAATAGAGTTGCAGCCGGTGGCTGAAAATATACAGACTTACATTTAATTTAGACATAATGATATAAT
>CAUDMG010003567.1:1342500-1372500 GCA_958450375.1 Homarus gammarus | reverse complement strand
CCTCCTCCTCTTCTCTCCTTGATCATCTCCTCTTCCTCCTCCTCCTCCTCTTCTCTCCTTGATCATCTCCTCTTCCTCCTCCTCCTCTTCCTGGTAGCAGACATCATAAGGAGTCACTACGACACCACAGCAGAGAGAGTGATAGTGAGGGGAAATACAGTGAGACAGGTGCGGTGAGGGGGATTTAGAGTAAAGGAAATAGAATAACGCAAATAAGTCTGGCGAGGGGAAATACCTCTCTCTCTCTCTCTCTCTCTCTCTCTCTCTCTCTCTCTCTCTCTCTCTCTCTCTCTCCTTCATCTCAAAGACAAAGAGAAGGTGAGACAAAGAAAATTGGCAGTGAAAGTGACCACCACCATCACCACCACCACCATCACTACCACCATCACTATCACTACCACCAGCAGCACCACCACCACTACAACAGTCCAAAAGGCTATATAACTCTTTACCTTACGGGCGCCACACGTTGATTGTGTAGTGTAGTGTAGTGTGGTGTAGTGTGGTGTGGTGTAGTGTAGTGAGGTCTTGTTGTGATGTCTCCCCACACCAAGTCTGTGTGAGGTATAGTGTTATGTGTATGAGTTACTGTGTTAACGGCTCTACCTTTATTATTATTATTATTATTATTATTATTATTATTATTATCCTGCCTACAGCTATTAGTCAGGGCATTGTTTTTGTGTCTGTCTGTCTGTCTGTCTGTCTGTCTGTCATGGTAATAATATTTGACGGGATTAAAGAAAACGAGGACACGAGACAGTTTCCAGCGGTGACTTAAGTAATTTACAGTAACAGCGCCATGGTGGGTCTTAGGTGACGCAACGGCCATATTGACTGATCCAACTGACCCACCACGTACACACATACGTACGTACTCACATCACGAACATAAATTATGTACTCTCATCACATACACACACAGTACATACCACATACACACATCACATACTGTACACACACACACACACACACACATCACGTACACATAATCACGTACGCAGATCACGAACACTATCATTAACACACAAAGCACTCACTCACTTTTAAAACATGTTGCTGATTCATTACCACCTCCCTAAATGGTCGTCTTATCTGGCCTTACACTATATTCAAGTCCATTAGCCTAAGTGTCCAGCGCGTCAGAGATACTGGTAGCTGCTGGGCGTCTCAGTCTTAAAAAAAAATCTTAAGTTAATTTTTTTGTCTCTCGTAACTTTAGAATCTTAGTGTAAGTTTTGATATAATTTTTCGTCCCCTAACTAGTGCTCTGAGTTAACGTATCTAGTCAAGAGTCGTTTGAACATAAGTTAAGGTGAATTTTTTAATGTTTTCACTTACGAGGTTTTGTTATTTTTATCGTAAGAGACTTTGAGGAATTTGTTTGTTGGTAAAGTGTACAAGTTGTGATGTTTTTGTTTTGAGGTCTGTTTGGATGATAGTGTTTGTCTGTTTGTCTATCTTTTTGACGCCTGTCTGTCTGTCTTTATATCGTTAAGTCTGCGTGTCTGTCTTTGTCTCTATATCAGTCTGGTGTATGTGTAATAATAATAATAATAATAATAATAATAATAATAATAATGATAATGATAAACGGTTTATTAATAGAGTTGCAGCCGATGGTTGAAAATATACAAACTTGCATGTCATTTAGACAATGATATGCGTTCAATACATTTACAGGGCTGTACAGTACATGAATCAGGAGCTGTTTATTATTTTAACAATAGATGGGATGGTGCTGTTCTTATATCTATCGGTGCGGGCTCTTATGAGCTGAATTTTGTTGTAGTGGCGGACTGCGCAAGGTGGGAGGGGGACTGCCGGTGGCAGGAGGTGGCGATGACGAGGATGGTGCAGTAGTCCACTGCCAAACCTTGCTAGTGCTTGGTGGTGGAGGTCACTGAGGGATGGCATTTCCAGTGTGTGTGTGTGTGGTTTCTGTTAGTGAGTAGATGAGTGAATTAATGCGATTTTTCCCACGAATAAGTCAGCGAGAGTGAATGAATGCATGAGTGAATGAGTTTCCATCAGTGAATGAGTAAATTAATTAATTCCTTTTCCTCCAATGAGAGTGAGTGAGTTACCAAATGCTACTAACTTGATCTTGTTAAAGTTCCACGTTCAGGCAGAGTTGTGGTGTTGTAAAGTAAACTGTATACTCAAATTTTAGGACCTTTTAAGTGTTTTAAGTACGTTTGGTTGTTAGGTGTGGATGATGGTGTTAAGTGTGGATGATGGGTGTGGATGATGGGTGTGGATGATAGTGTTAAGTGTGGATGATGACTGTGGCTGATATATTTGGGTGGGTAGGTTGAGGGTCTGCGTGCTGGTAATATTAAGTGATTTACCTGGCCCGTACCCCTTCCCCTCACCCCTCCCCTCACCCCCTTCACCCTCTTAAGAACATAAGAACATAAGAAAATAAGGAGTCTGCAATAGGCCGGTTGGCCTGTGCATGGCAGCTCCTGTCGAGAGTTACTACCACTCTCTATCATCCATGAATCTATCTAGCCTCCTTTTGAAAC
This sequence comes from Homarus gammarus, assembly GCA_958450375.1. Lineage (NCBI taxonomy): Eukaryota > Metazoa > Arthropoda > Malacostraca > Decapoda > Nephropidae > Homarus > Homarus gammarus. The sequence continues at coordinate 1,369,972 of CAUDMG010003567.1, read as the reverse complement.
TTTCCAGGGTTCCCGCACTTACTACAAAGTTGCTAAGCTTGTTCCACTCGTCCACCACCCTATTTGTGAACCAGTTTCTTCCTATCTCCCTCCTAAACCTAAACTTATCCAACTTGAATCCGTTGCTCCGAGTCCTATCCTGCTCGGATATTATAAGAACTTTATCTATATCCCTTTTATTGATTCCTTTCACCCACTTAAAAACTTCTATCATATCTCCCCGCACTCTTCGTCTTTCCAGGGAATGCAAGTTAAGTTTCTTTAACCTATCCTGATATGGAAGGTTTCTAAGTCCCGGAATCATTTTGTCATTCTTCGCTGCACCGACTCTAGTGAATCTATATCCATTCTATAATAGGGGCACCAGAACTGAACCGCATAATCGAGGTGCGGCCTGACTAGTGCAAGATATAGTTGCAATAAGACCTCTGCACTCTTGTTACTTACACTTCTAGATACTCTTCCCTCACCCCTTCCCCTCCTCACCTCTCACCCCCCTCCCCCACTTTCCCTTACCCCCTCTCCCCCTCCCCGCATCCCCTACTAACCCTCTCATCCCTCACTCCCTATTAATTACTTACTCCTGACCCCTCACCCCACCCCACCCCACCCCACCCCACTGCGCCCAACCCCACCTCCTGTAGATTGACCCCACCCCGCTGTGTATCTACTGGTTATCCCCCGCCCCGCCCCGCTGTGAATCTACTGGTATTCGCCCCGCCCCGCCCCGCCTCGCCTCGTGCTATCCCGTCCGGCCCCGCCCCACCCCCTGCTGTACCTGTTAATCCAACCCTGCCCCGCCCTACCTCGCACCCTCCTCCCCCGCCCCTTCCTCACACTTCTTTATATCTTACTGTGTGTGTGTGTGTGTGTGTGTGTGTGTGTGCGTGTTATGAATCACTACAGTCATCCCTCTCATCATCCTTATCATTTCTTCTTTCTCGTATTCCTTATCTCTCTATGTAAGGAGGAGAAGGAGGAGGTGGAATCTCTCTTATCTCTGGAGGGAGGGAGGGAGCGAGCGAGGAGTCACGTCTCTTGTCCTCACTGATAAGGATCGTGACTTCACCCTTTTCACCAGCCAATCGTATTTCACGCTTCTTATCTCTGGGGGGACTGGGTGAGGGAGGGGGGAAGGGAGGGGAGGGGAGGAGGGTTATTTTCATTGTCCTCCGCAGTTATTGGGAGGGGGGGGGTGGGGGGGGCTGGGGACGTGATTCTTGTTGTTTCTCCGCTGTCCAGAGAGGAAGGTAGTAGGCAGCTCCCAAACAGGGAGGAACTACCGCCTGGGAAGATATTGGAAGCATAATGTGTTGTCTAATGGTAGACCCTGCTGCCATATGGCATCACGAAAATTGTGACCAAGTCCCAGGTTGCTGATCTGACTTTCTGCCTCATTTACACACAATTGCAGGGTCTCGAGTGTTTCTCTTACCATGGACAACACAACATACATATATTGTTTCTCATTCTTGATTTTTTTCCATTTTTGCATTTCTTTATGGTTTATTATTATTATTATTATTATTATTATTATTATTATTATTATTATTATTATTAGTGTCATTATTATTGTGATCATTATTATTTTATTTTTAATTTTGTATTTTTATTATAAATTTTATTTAATATGAATTATTATTTAATATGAATTATTATTATTAATATTGTTATTTTTTGCCTCCCCCCCCCAGGCCCTGATGTGGGTCAGTGACCTGTGCCAGAGTGGGCTAATGCCGTAAAAAAATATAGGAGAGGAAGGATGGAGGGATGGGAAGGATGGAAGGAGGGACGGGAAGGATAGAGGCAGAAGAGAAGATATGGAGGAGGGAGGGGAAGGGGGGAGGGAGGGAGGAGAAGGATGGATGAAGGGAGAGGGGGAGGGGGGGAGGGGAGGTCATAATTATTGATTAACAGAAAAACACAGAAATAATAAACAACTAAGAAAATTCAGTCAGTCAGCTCACAAGCTCAGTTGACACACACACACACACACACACACACACACACACAGGCGCGGCCGAGTTGTTTTTTACTGTAAAATTACCCGTTAATGAACCATTTCCTGCTGAGGACAATTTTAAAAAGAGAGAGAGAGAGAGAGAGAGAGAGAGAGAGAGAGAGAGAGAGAGAGAGAGTTTAAAGATAAAAAACTCAACGGTCCAGGAAATACGCAACTAGAGGCAGCCAGTGGTGATGAGTGACGGTGGTGGTAGTGGTGGTGATAGTATTGATGGTGGTAGTGATGGTCGTAGTAGTGATGGTGGTAGTGAATGGTGATGGTGGTAGGTGATGGTGGTAGTGAATGGTGGTGGTGGTAGGTGGTAGTGGTGATGGTGGTAGGTGATGGTGGTAGGTGATGGTGGTCGTAGTGATGGTGGTAGTAGTGATGGTGGTAGGTGATGGTGGTAAGTGTCGTTGCCCTATAAAGTGAAACTCTCGCAAAATTTCATCTTTAACTCAACACTGAATTATTTATCCCTCTCACTCTTTCCCTCTCTTACCTCTCTCTTTTTCTTCCTCCCTTTATCACCCTCTTTCCTCTCTCTCTTCTCTCTCACTCCCCTCGCTCTTCTTCTATTTTCCTCTCTCTCTCTCTCTCTCTCTCTCTCTCTCTCTCTCTCTCTCTCTCTCTCTCTCTCTCTCTCTCTAGATCTCTCTCTCTAGATCTCTCTCTTTTTCTGCGCTGGCACTTGTGTGTGTGTTTAAGTGTGTGTGTGTTTGTGTAATAATAATAATAATAATAATAATAATAATAATAATAATAAACGGTTTATTAATAGAGTTGTAGCCGGTGGCTGAAAATTTACAAACTTACATGTGATTTAGACATGTTTAATACATTTACAGGGCTGTACAGTACATAAATCTGGAGTTGTTTATTATTTTAGCAATATATGGGATGGTGCTATTCTTATATCTATCAGTGCGGGCTCTTATGGGCTGAATTTTGTTGTAGTGGCTGACTGCGCAAGGTGGGCGGGGGACTGCAGGTGGCAGTAGGTGGCGATGACGAGGGTGGTGCAGTTGTCCACTACCAAACCCTGCTAGTGCGTGGTGGTGGAGGTCACCGAGGGATGGCATTTCCAGGGTGGAGAGAGCGTTGTTGTAGCCGGAGTAGTCTGCGCCGAGCATGATTCTGTAGGCCCTTTTCTGTACCTTCTCTAGCTGACGTTGTTGGGTAGAGTTGAGAGAAGACGACCAGGCTGGTGACGCATACATTAATTTTGGGAGTATAAATGCGTTATAGGTAATCCTCAGCTCTGATGTGGGTGCCCCAAGTGACCTGAGTCGTCGTAGCATCTAGAGTCGGTAGGAGGCTGCCTTGATAGTGTTGTTTACATGGGCCTTCCAGTCCAGTTTGTGGTGTATAGTTACACCCAAGAGTTTGGCAGACTGCACTAACTGGAGAGGATGGACACCCACTGTAACTGCTGGAGCTTGCACTGGAGTGGTGGCGGTGTTGATGTGCATAACTACGGTTTTGGTGTGGTTGATGGTGACCTTGTTCTTCGTAGTCCATGCCTGTAGTCCTGTCCAGGGTGCCTTGTAGTGATGAGTAGTCCGGTGAGGTGTTGTCCACTGTAACCCCCACAGTGCAGTCATCCACGTACTTCCACCTGTGAGGAGTGTCCGATAGATCGTGGTTGATCAGGATTAGGAAGCACAGTGGTCCCATCTTGGTCCCCTGGGGAACACCGCAGATGAAGTGTTGGAATGTGGAGACAGAACCCTGGTACCTCACTGCCTGACGACGCTCACTCAGGAAATCAATGAGCCATGATACCAGGTTGGTGGGCAGCCCTAGTGCAATGGCCTTGTTGATAACAGTGCAGTTATCAACAAGGTCAAAAGCCTTCCTGAAGTGTGTGTGTTTTTCTTATAGTTTATCGTTATGGGAGGGAGGGAGGGAGGGAAGGAGGGCGGGGGGAGGCCGAGGTTGGAGATGATGAACGCCTGGCGATGAGGAGCGCCTGGAGATGAGGGACGCCTGGCGATGAGGGACGCCTGGCGATAAAGGCAGGGGTGTGATGGGCTATACCTGTCTCCCATATAGACTAGCGACCCATTACCCTGTGTTAACACCTGGCTAGAGAGAGAGAGAGAGAGAGAGAGAGAGAGAGAGAGAGAGAGAGAGAGAGAGAGAGAGGAACTGTAACAGAAGTATCATGAGGCGTATACAGAGGGAGATATCTCTTAGGGGTAGTTAATATTGAGAGATAAGAGAGAGATACATTATCTGTTGGTATATATTTTAGATAACACTTGAGAGAAAGAGAGGTGAGATATTTAATGGTTAAGACAAGACCATTATTATAGTAATAATAATAATAATAATAATAATAATAATAATAATAATAAACAATACTACTACTACTACTATTACTACTACTATTCTTTTTTCTACGGCCATAGTCTCCCCCAATAGCCACACCTTCGCGTGTGCAATTTGGGTACTGGCTAGCACAGACACAGCAATGTCTGTTACCCGGCAGTGTTCCGCACCTTGGGCGACAGTTACGTCCGCCTCCGACATCTGCTTTGGTCCCATATAGGAGAAGAAACTAGTTCTTATGAGTAAAGGGCAGAGAGGTGACAGGCTGGACTGCTGTGTCCGGGTAGTAGGGGCATACGTGCGCGCGTGGGTGTGTAGGCCTGTAGGCGACAACACACATCAGAATGATACACTGGGAGCAAGAATTGTCACACCTAACACTTGTTTATATATCCATGGCAGAAATAACTACTACTACTACTACTACTACTACTACTACTTTTAATAATAATAATAATAATGATGATGATGATGATGATGATGAGCAGCCAAGGTTTCTAATTAGTGGGTTTTTCTTGTATTTCACAGGTAAGAGACGGAGACTGGTGACACACATCTGAGATGGACAATAAAGGTATTTTAATATTGTTCTCAAGACCTAGTGGGAGAGAGAGAGAGAGAGAGAGAGAGAGAGAGAGAGAGAGAGAGAGAGAGAGAGGTGCTACTACTATTCTTAGCCCATGCTTTGTGTGTTGAGCTCTGGATATGTGCGTGTGTGTGTGTGTGTGTGTGTGTGTGTGTGTGTGTGTTTTAGCTTGTGTGTGTGTGTGTGTGTGTGTGTGTTGGTGTGTGTGCGTGCGTGTGTGGGTTTGTGTGCATGCGCGTACATGCATGTTTTGTGTTCTTGCTTTGTGTGTGTGTAATAATAATAATAATGATAATAATAATAATAATAATAAACGGTTTATTAATACAGTTGTAGTCGGTGGCTGAAAATATACAAACTTACATTTGATTTAGACACAATGATATACATTCAATACATGTGTGTGTGTGTGTGTGTGTGTGTGTGTGTGTGTGTAATCAATAACATACAGATAATCCTTAATATTGTGTACATATCTCCCCTATACCTCAGGCGGGGGGAGGGGACGTCTAGCCATCTGTCTGTGTACCTGTGTCTGTAATAACATGTCTGTCTCTCTGTCTGTCTTTACATATAATCAAGCAGAATTGTTAACGCTGGTTCGTGCAAATGGCGTGTGAGGTGTGGTGACGTGATGGTCTGAGATGGCCCCCCCTTACTGGTAGTAATTTGGGGTCAGTTTCTTGTTCCAGTGTTGTATTATGACTCACGGGGGGGGGGGGGGGATGTGGGAAGGGGAGGATGTGGGTGGGGGGAGGAAACAGGGTGTGGGGAGAGTGGGGAGCGGAGTATGTGGGAAGGGGAGGATGTGGGTGGGGGAGGAAACAGGGTGTGGGGAGAGTGGGGAGCGGAGTATGTGGGAAGGGGAGGCTGTGGGTGGGGGAGGAAACAGGGTGTGGGGAGAGTGGGAAGCGGAGTATGTGGGAAGGGGAGGATGTGGATGGGGGAGGAAACAGGGTGTGGGGAGAGTGGGGAGTGGAGTATGTGGGAAGGGGAGGATGTGGATGGGGGAGGAAACAGGGCGTGGGGAGAGTGGGGAGCGGAGTATGTGGGAAGGGGAGGATGTGGGTGGGGGAGGAAACAGGGTGTGGGGAGAGTGGGGAGCGGAGTATATGGGGGGATATTATATAGGAGTGGGGAGGATGTGAGACTGTGAGAGGGTGGAGGAGAAGATTAAGGGGAGGATTTGGGGAAGGGGGAGAAGAAGGGAAGGGAGAGAGGGAGGGAAGGGGGAGAAGAAGAGAAGGGAGAGGTCGGAGAGAGGGGGGGGAGGAGAAGGAGAGAGTGGGGGGAGGCAGGCAAAGGAGAGAAGCGATAAGGGAATAGGAGAGGAGGGGGGAAGGAGGGGGGAAGGAGGGGGGAGGGGAGGAGAAGGGGAGGGGAGGAAGCGTCATCTTGTCATGGCTCGTGTAGTATAACTCCTACACCTTAACGCCTGGAGTGAGGTGACTTAATCTACCGAGTGTAAATTTGTTCACTGAGTAAGATGTAACCCCCTGAGTATGATGACGTAATGCTTGAGTTTGATGACGTAATCCTTGAGTATGATGACGTAATCCTTGAGTATGATGACGTAATCCTTGAGTATAATGACGTAATCCTTGAGTATGATGACGTAATCCTTGAGTATGATGACGTAATCCTTGAGTATGATGACGTAATCCTTGAGTATGATGACGTATTGCTTGAGTACCATAACTTAAATCCTAAGGATGATGACTTAATTTCTTGAGTATGATGATTTAATCCTTGAGTATCATGACTTGATCCTTGAATACGATGGCTTAAGCCTCGAGTACGATTAGTTAATCCCTTGATTACGTTGACTTAACCCTTTCTGTATGATGACTTAACTCTTGAGTACGATGACTTAACCCTTGAGTACAATGATTTAACCCTTGAGTACGATGACTTAACCTTTGATTGCGCTGATTTAACCCTTGAGTACGATAACTTAACCCTTGAGTACAATGATTTAACCCTTGAGTACAATGATTTAACCCTTGAGTACAATGATTTAACCCTTGAGTACGATGACTTAACCCTTGAGTACGATGACAACCAATCCAGTACAATGTGACGTCACCTCTAAAACATTGTGTTCTTCATTATATAACATCATTGTCTTCCCGGGGTTAATTTTAACACTGATTATATTATGTAATTTTGATCCCCTCTCTCTCTCTCTCTCTCTCACACACACACATGTTCTAGTTAACGTTTGTATCATAGAGTCATTAAGTCATCATAATTACCGCCAACAGCCTCGCCGCCACAGTCATCCGTCACCATAATCACCCACCTCTCACCCACCTCTCACCCACCTCGGCCTAATTCTCTAATACGTGGTGACAGACTCTGTTGGCTGAGGGTAAAAACTGCTGATGGCGTGAAGGGGTAATGTCCTTCCTCTCCCTCTTGTACCCTCCCTCCGTCTCTTCCTCCCTTCCCCCCCCCCCCCGTTACCTTGGTTTACTGGGGTAGGGAAGGGCGGGGTGGGTGTTGGGGTGACGTCATGGTATAGGGGTGACGTCATGGTGTAGAGGTGACGTCACGATGTAGAGGTGACGTCATGGTGTAATTTTAAGAGTTTTAATTTTGCCACTTACAGCGGCTAGTTTATTGTGCACCCCACACTCATCCTGTGAGCGGTAGCGCAAAAGGATTACAGAATAGAGTTCACAAAGGGTCATAATATCCGTTGTCAGGATATTATGGCACTGAATGTTACACAATATTTTAAATAAATTATTTGTTTAGTTCTGTACATAAAGGGTAACTTATTCACAACTGTGTGAGTACAGGCGTGTGAGGCAGTATGTCTGGCCTCACACTTTGTTATTCACATTTGTGTGAGAGTTGTTCAAGCACATTGTGTGTTTGGTTCTGTACATGAGAATTGATATAGCTACTAAGTGCAAAAAAATACAATCTTAATATGTCGGCTATCTTGCCATTAGAGATGAAGTGTTGTGCCATTTCACACACAGTGTGCTTGGACCTGTCCCTAAAAGGTTCTATCTTCACACAGTCGAGGACGTAGTGTTGGAGTGTGTGGCCATATGTCTGGCCACACACTTTACATTTAGTCTTGTTTACATCTGCTTGAGGAACATACTGCCAAAGGTACTTATATCCTGACCTTAATCTAGCGGTAACAACATCTTGTAATCTAGTGATCTTGTTACTTGCTCCATATACATGTTTCACTTGATACATCTCATCATGGTAAACTATGGATTGACTAGTGCCTGTTTGCACTTGTCTGCTTGCGTCAAATTCATCAATAAGTTCCTTCCTAATTACAGTTTTAAGGGTTCTTTTTGACAGACCCAGATTGTATTCAACGGTGTCTTTGTTAGACGCGAGTTTGGCGAGGGCATCAACTCTGTCATGTTTTATGAGGGATCGATGACGTCATGATGTAGGGGTGACGCCATGATGTAGAGGTGACGTCATGGTGTAGAGGTGACGTCACGGTTTATGGATGACGTCATGATATATGGGTGATAGTATAGTGGGAGTGACGTCAACCTAGTGTGAGTGATTATAGCAGCCCAGCAAACACCCAGACCCGAGAAACAGGCAGGCAGACAAGCAGAGACACACAGACAAGCAGAGACACACAGACAAGCAGAGACACACAGACAAGCAGACACACAGACAAGCAGACACACAGACAAGCAAAAGAAAAGACAGACAGACAGACAGACGAGGACATAGGGTTCGTACCAACAGATGACTGGTAAACAGACGTCTTCCATATGCTGCCTGGTGCTGTGTAAGGCCAGACGCTGATGGTCGCTCGTGCTGGCGCTGTGTGCTTGAGTATTTCCTGCTGGAGAACATTTGTCTGGCGTAAGGTTTTTTGTGTTATTATGTCGAGGGAACGCCAGACGATGCTGAATTCTTGTGCCGGGAGAGAGGGAAGGAAAGAAGAAGGAAGGGAGGGAGGGAGGGAAAGAAAGAAGGGAAGGAGGGAAGGAAGGAAAGAGGGAAGGAGGAAGGGAGGGAGGGAGAGAAGGAAGGAAGGAAGGAAGGAAGGAAGGAAGGAAGGAAGGAAGGAAGAAGGGAGGGAATGAAAGTGGGAGGGAGGGAGGGAAAGAGAGAAAAGGGGAGGAAAGAAGAGGGGCGAGAAGGAAGAAGGTATAGAGAAAAAGAGAGTGAAAGAGGAAGTAATGGATGGAGGGGCCCACTACACCTGCCCTCACTAATTAACAGTAACACCAGGTGACAACAGCTGATGTACCTAACACGAGGGTAGGACCGCCACACTCCTTCCTCCTCGTCTCCCCCCTCTTTCCTTTCCTCTCCCTCTATTTCCTCTCCTTCCTTCCTTCCTTCCTTCCTTTCTTTCTCCTCCTCCTCCTCCTCTCCCTCCTCCTCCTCCTCCTCTTCCTCCTCCCCTGTCTTTCCTTCCTTTCTTCCTTCTCTCTTTAATCCTCCTCCTCCTCCTCCACCTCCACCTCCTCCTCTTCCTCTCCCTCCTCCTCCTCCTCCTCCTCTTCCTCCTCCCCTGTCTTTCCTTCCTTTCTTCCTTCTCTCTTTAATCCTCCTCCTTCTCTTCCTTATTTATTTACCTGGTCACCTCGTGTACCTAACAGAACCTGAAAATTTATAACTTATTGTCTGATATTAATAATTGTCCAGTGTACCAAGTTAGGACAGCCAGTGTGTGTGTGTGTGTGTGTGTGTGTGTGTGTGTGTGTGTGTGTGTGTGTTTAGGTGGTCCAATTTCACTCACATGTCCCAGGCCCACAGACCAATCCACCCCCCTCCCCTCCCCTCCCCTTCTGAGTTAGATTGACCAGATCGTAATTGGAGGTCCCAGGTCAAGGTCAAGGTCAAGGATAGGACGGGAGGTCACCGTGGCATCCCTAGAGTGCCACGTTAAGTGCCACCAGCCTCATCCTCCTCTACGTCCGTTAAAACTCATTTGCATATCAGATCATCACCTTAAACACACATGATTATTCAGGTGCTTATGGCTCTGGTGCCCGACGTGACCTGTGGCGTGGTTACCCTTGGCACGTGTTGGGTAGTGGCGTGGTTACCCTTGGCACGTGTTGGGTAGTGGCGTGGTTATCTTTGGTACGTGTTGGGTAGTGGCGTGGTTACCCTTGGCACGTGTTGGGTAGTGGCGTGGTTATCTTTGGTACGTGTTGGATAGTGGCGTGGTTACCCTTGGCACGTGTTGGGTAGTGGCGTGGTTATCTTTGGTACGTGTTGGGTAGTGGCGTGGTTATCTTTGGCACGTGTTGGGTAGTGGCGTGGTTACCCTTGGCACGTGTTGGGTAGTGGCGTGGTTGTCTTTGGCACGTGTTGGGTAGTGGCGTGGTTGTCTTTGGCACGTGTTGGGTAGTGGCGTGGTTGTCTTTGGCACGTGTTGGGTAGTGGCGTGGTTGTCTTTGGCACGTGTTGGGTAGTGGCGTGGTTGTCTTTGGCACGTGTTGGGTAGTGGCGTGTAACTGGAATTATCCCTCAATGATCGAACTGTCATGCTCATCTGACTGGTACCACACATTCCTGGGCAGTACTACTCATTCATGGACAGTACCACTCATTCCTGGACAGTACCACTCATTCCTGGGTAGTACCACTCATTCCTAGACAATACTACTCATTCCTGGACAGTACCACTCATTCCTGGACAGTACCACTCATTCCTGGACAGTATCACTCATTCCTGGACAGTACCACTCATTCCTGGACAGTACCACTCATTCCTAGACAATACTACTCATTCCTGGACAGTACCACTCATTCCTGGACATTCCCACTCATTCCTAGATTGTGCCATTTGTTCTTGGACGGTACCATTCATTCATGAAGGATGTCAGTCATCTCTGCACATTGCCACTTACTGTCACTGAGCAAGGACAGTGCCACTAATTACTTAGGGGTGTAACTTAATACTGATACTATCACTCGCTACTAACCCCCGCCAGTGCCGTGTACCCAGATAGTGACAGTCATGAGTACTTGGCGCCACGCGCTCTCAGACTAGTGCCATTTACTAACAATTACTGCCACTTTCCATTAAATAGTGCCACCATCCCAAGGGAAGTGACTCTGCCTTCTTACTGTCCACCCAGGACAGTGTCACACATTCGAGAGAGAACACACACACACACACACACACACACACACACACACACACACACACATATATAGGCAAACGGAGACAGGCTTGTGCAAACAGACTGGTGCAAAGAAAAACAAGCAAACAAACAAACTAACAGGGAGACAGACAGACAGACAGAGAGAGAGACAGAGATAAACATCACATAACAGTCACCAGCCTCGTGTTGTGGCACCAGGCAGGAGGTTCATCGTCTCATCTTCACTATCGTCGTCACCATCTACAACCCCCCTCCCCCCTTGTCTAGCTGCCACCTCCACCACCACCAACACCACCACAGCCACCACCACCACAGCCACCTCCACCACCACCACCACCACCACCACCACCACAGCCAACACCACCACAGCCACCTCCACCACCACCAACACCACCACAGCCACCACCACCACAGCCACCTCCACCACCACCACCACCACCACCACCACAGCCACCACCACCACAGCCACCTCCACCACCACCAACACCACCACAGCCACCACCACCACAGCCACCTCCACCACCACCACCACCACCACCACAGCCACCACCACCACAGCCACCTCCACCACCACCAACACCACCACAGCCACCACCACCACAGCCACCTCCACCACCACCACCACCACAGCCAACACCACCACAGCCAACACCACCATAGCCACCTCCACCACCACCACAGCCACCTCCACCACCACAGCCACCACCACCACCACCACCACCACCACCACCACAGCCAACACCACCACAGCCACCTCCACCACCACCACCACCACCACCACCACCAACACCACCACAGCCACCACCACCACAGCCACCTCCACCACCACCACCACCACCACCACCACCACAGCCAACACCACCACAGCCACCTCCACCACCACCACCACCACCACCACCACAGCCAACACCACCACAGCCACCACCACCACAGCCACCTCCACCACCCCCACCCCCCCAACAAGCACCACCACCACCCCCCAACAAGCACCACCACCACCCCCCAACAAGCACCACCACCCCCACCCCCCAACAAGCACCACCACCCCACCCCCCAACAAGCACCACCACCCCCACCCCCCAACAAGCACCACCACCCCACCCCCCAACAAGCACCACCACCACTACCCCCCAACAAGCACCACCACCACCCCCAATAAGCACCCCCATCCCCCCCAACAAGCACCACCACCACCCCACCCAGCACCACCACCACTACCCCCCCAACAAGCACCACCACCCCCACCCCCCATCAAGCACCACCACCACCCCCAACAAGCACCACCACCACCCCCCCAACAAGCACCACCACCACTACCCCCCCAACAAGCACCACCACCACCCACCCCCCCAACAAGCACCACCACCACCACCCCCCAACAAGCACCACCACCACCACCCCCAACAAGCACCACCACCACCCCCCCAACAAGCACCACCACCACCCCCCCAACAAGCACCACCACCACCCCCCCAACAAGCACCACCACCACCACCCCCCAACAAGCACCACCACCACCACCCCCCCAACAAGCACCACCACCACCACCCCCCCAACAAGCACCACCACCACCCCCCCAACAAGCACCACCACCACCCCCCAACAAGCACCACCACCACCCCCCCAACAAGCACCACCCCCCCCCCCACAAGCACCACCCCCCCCCCCCCCACAAGCACCACCCCCCTCCTCTTCGTGTGGTAGTATCAGGGAGTTCATCTCGGTGTTGGGGTTAATTATCACCTCAGATCTCTCTGGTCTTCGTCAGGCAGTTCTTCGGGAGGCGGCGACCTCTTTCATCTACCATCCTGCAGATACACTTCCCGGTTTGAATGGTGTCATGATGGTACAGATGGTAAAGTGCTGTGTGGTAGTTGTGGTAGAGGTGGTGTGGTATGTTGTGGTAGGTCGTGTGAGTGGTAGAGGTGGTGTGGTATGTTGTGGTTGGTCATGTGTGGTAGAGGTGGTGTGGTATGTTGTGGCAAGTCGTGTGTGTGGTAGAGGTGGTGTGGTATGTTGTAGCAGGTCGTGTGTGTGGTAGAGGTAGTGTGGTATGTTGTGGTAGGTCGTGTGTGTGTGTGGTAGGTGGTGGTAGTTGTGGTAGTAATAATAATCCTGTGTAGTCCTATTTCTTAGACAATTACGAGAGAGAGAGAGAGAGAGAGAGAGAGAGAGAGAGAGAGAGAATGACGTGAGTTGTGGGAGAGAAGATTATGAAGGGAGGGAGAGAAGAAGGGAAGAAGAGGGTAGAGAGAATGAAAGGAGTATATAGTTGAGGGCATAGATAAAGAAGAGAGGAAGGAGGAGGGAGAGAGATAAGGACGAGAAGGAAACAGGGAAGGGAGAGAATAAATGAGATATATAAAGAGAGAGAGACCTGATCAGATTAATTCCTCATCTATTCATAGGGTTGAGACAGGTAAGGCAGACAGATAAACAGGTGTGTCAGACAGGGAAGACAGACAGACAGATAGACTGATAGATAAGCCAAACAGGTGTGGTAGACAGGTAGGCCAGGTGGCGTGTAAGAGCAGTACCCAGGTAGGCCGCCCTCGCTAGGCCTACTCAACCACGTACACTTGAATACATCAGAATATATTAAGTTGCTCCCCCAACCCACACTTGATACTTTCTTACCACTTTCTCACCACTTTCTTACCACTTTCTCACCACTTTCTTACCACTTTCTCACTACTTTCTTACCACTTTCTTACCACTTTCTTACCACTTTCTCACCACTTTCTTACCACTTTCTCACCACTTTCTTACCACTTTCTCACCACTTTCTTACCACTTTCTCACCACTTTCTTACCACTTTCTCACCACTTTCTTACCACTTTCTCACCACTTTCTTACCACTTTCTCACCACTTTCTTACCACTTTCTCACCACTTTCTTACCACTTTCTTACCACTTTCTCACTACTTTCTTAATTTTCTTATCTATCTTCACTTATTTCTTTAATCTTAGCACTATCTTGCCCTTCCCCTCACACCCCCCGAGCCACCAAAATATTATAGTGTTTTTTAATGTCCCTAAATCGCGGTGTTCGGTAACCTAATTAGTATTTTTTTCACCATTTATTTTTTTTGGCCTAATTAACTCCTCACTGTCAGCCGCCTGGAGGGATCTTCTTGTTATCTCGGGTTCTGTTTTGTGTTTCTTGTTTATTTCCTTGTTGTGGGGATGAAATAACAACAACAACAACGACAATAATATAACTAATAACTAATAATAACAGTAATAATAATAATACAACGACAACAACGATGATAATGATAATAAGACTAAAAACTAAAAGAACTCCCACGCTGTTTAGTACACAGACGTGAAGCCTTATAGGTCATTAAGCAGCGTTCTTGGTCTTATTACTGAGAATTATACCCAAGTTATATTAAGTAGGGATTATGTACAGTGGTGAGAGAGAGGAAAGGATGAGAGGGAAGAGGGAAAGAAGGAAGGATGGTAGGAGAGGGAAGGAAGGATGATAGGAGAGAGAGAGAGGGAACGATGTTAGGAGAGGGAAGGAAGGAGGATAGGAGAGAGAGAGGGAACGATGTTTGGAGAGAGAGAGAGGGAACGATGTTAGGAGAGGGAAGGAAGGATGGGGGAGAGGGAAGGGAGGATGCTGGGAGAGGGAAGGAATAGGAATAGTGGAGTTTGTGAAAGAGAGAGGGTAGGAGGACAGTGAGTGAGAGAAGGAAGGAATTAAGAGAGGGAAAAGAGGAAGTAAGAGAGGGTATGGGGGAAGGAAGAGAGTGAAGGAAAGAAGGAAGGAAGAAAGGATTAAGGCAGAGATGATAGTGAGGCAGTAAAAGAGGAAGAAGAGGAATATGATGAATAAGGAGAAAGAGAGGTAGGAAGACGTGGGTTATCGTGGAGGAGGAGGAGGAGGAGGAAGATGGGAAGGAGGAAGAGAGGAGAAGGAGAAGGAGGAGGCGGTGACTTAGGTGGGCGGGTCCAGGTAATGAGTGGGCAAGTGAACTGATTCCTCCCCCCCACCACCTGTCACCTTCCCTCACCCTCTTCTCCTCGCCCACTCACCTTCCCTCCTCCATCTCCTCGCCCACTCACCTTCCCTCCTCCGTCTCCTCACCCACTCACCTTCCCTCCTCCGTCTCCTCGCCCACTCACCTTCCCTCTTCTCACCCCCCCCCTCACCCTACCTAGCTACCTATATGGTCAGCCTCCGTAACCCATGACTATATCTGCTTACACTCTCTCTCTCTCTCTCTCTCTCTCTCTCTCTCTCTCTCTCTCTCTCTCTCTCTCTCTCTCTCTCTCTCTCTCTCTCTCTCTCTCTCTCTCTCTCTCTCGCTAAAGAATGCCTCTATCTAAAGAACTACCAAAAGTGTATCTCAATATATATGTTTATCCAGCGGGTCCCCAAGGCAGTATGCTGGTGCCTAATGCGTTTCCACAGTGTATGTTTACTGCCGGGTGTATTTGCATATTCTTTTACATATTGGCTCGCCTCTTGATCGTCACCTGTTATCATCTGACTCCTCATGGTGCTTGGGTGAGAGAGAGAGAGAGAGAGAGAGAGAATGAATGAGTGTAAATGAAAGAAAATACGATAGCTTGACTTACACTGTGAGAGAGATGACATAACAAAAATGGTTAACACAACGTATATAATATAAACCTCATTCATTATTTATTTTACAACACACACACACACGCGCACACACACACACACACACGCACACACACACGCACACACACACGCACACACATACACACACACACAGGCGAGACGCACTTAAAAAAAAAAGATTCACCAAGAGGATGTAAAGTGTTAAGTTACTTATTCAACTCTCGTCATATCTTCCTTCTTACTTAAGCGTATTCCTTGTGTTATCTTAGGCTCTCGAGTTATTCCTTGTGTTGTCTTAGGCTCTCGAGTTATTCCTTGTGTTGTCTTAGGCTCTCGAGTTATTCCTTGTGTTATCTTAGGCTCTCGAGTTATTCCTTGTGTTATCTTAGGCTCTCGAGTTATTCCTTGTGTTATCTTTGTTGTTTTATTAATATTATTATTATTATTATTATTATTATTATTATTATTGACACTGGGGGATCATTTGGTGTGTGTATGTGTGTGTGTGTGTGTGTGTGTGTGTGTGTGTGTGTTCAAAGGTAGTAAATTCGATATAACTAGGAAGTCCCACTACACACACACACACACACACACACACACTTTATTAGCTCTGTGCGTCAGTTCCGGATGGTGCGGCTTATATATACAGTAACTCCTCAAAGGCAACACCACTCCTCTGTTTTACTGTGTGTTTAACCATGGCGGGGAGTGGGAGGAGTGGAGGGTGAGTGGGAGGGGCAGTATGGGTGATGGGAAGATGGGTAGGTGCGTTGGGAGTATGTGTGTGAGTAGGGAAAGGAGAGGAGGGGTGGGAGAGCGGGGAAGGAGAGGAGGGGTGGGAGAGCGGGTAAGGAAGGAGAGGGTGTTAGTGAGTGGGGAAGGGAGAAGAGGGAGAGGAGAGGCTGCGAGCAAGGAAAGAAAGAGAGGAAGAGGATGGATTACCGTCACCGAGTTCTCATTAGCAGTCAGTGTAACCAGAGGCTTCAGTACAACAAGGCCAAAGTCAATAGGGATCATCAGGCGTGTGTTAACGTCGTGTGTGTCAAGTTTAGTCACAATCCACTCAGTAGAAATTAAGTTATTGTGTGGACACCCTTTATTCTTCTGACGGACGGATGAACGAACGGAAATAAAACACTCTTTCTGTATGAGCCAGTGACGTTAAGGACCAAAATTTGACGAAATCTACCAAATTGGGCGATTCCGATACCCGAATGAATGTCTGAAGTTTACTTGTGGACGAAATGAACCGAATGAATCAAAATAGGACGAAATGAACTCAACTGAACCGAAAATTAATGAGCTAAATTAAACAAAAACGAAGCGAAATATTCTGAGATGGGTTTCGAAATGAACTGACGTGAGCCAAGATGAAGGGAAATGGTTGAAAATAAATCTATATGGGGCGAAATGGGTGATTAAAATGGCGGAATGAAGGTGTTAGCAGCCAAGGTAAACATGAGAAAGATCTTAATATGCCGGGATGATGACGACCTCCACCAGGATGGAGGTGTTTTAAGTCTCACCCTCACTCAAGACACACACCGCTTGTCACATCACGCCCGCCATGTGGAGGTGTAGGAGGATCTCTCGTGTTTATGCGTTCAATTCAATTCAGTTTGGTCCACTTTGGTCTATTTCGGTCCCAGTTTGGTCCACTTTGGTACATTTCGGTCTATCCTGGTATTTTCTCATTTTGGTCCATTTTAAACTTCTTCACTTGAATGTATGAATAATAAACTAGCGCTTTACTGGTGATGGAACAAGCCATGGGTGGAGCAGCACCGTGTCAGGGTGCTAGAGTAACTCACCAGCTGCTCCTCAATACAAAGGACCATTGGGCCATCACCTACCCGGCCTCCCTCCACCACCACCACCTGCCCTGCCTCCCTCCACCACCCACAGAAACAAACTGGTATAAATAAAGTTAGAAACATCATCACAGGTACAGTCCCAAGGTGGTGCTCCCGGGCCGTGAGAAAGAGCTAATTAGTTTACAACACGTGCGAAGTTTGCTGTCACTCTCGCATGACAACGACCACAATGCTGGCGTCTTATGACAATTTTTAGGACAGTTTTGGACAGTTTTTTTCCTGTCTGGTGTAACTAATTTTCCAACTGCTGAGACAATTGTTGGATAAAGACAAGTTTTTATTGGATTATTTTAAGATGTGTGTCGAATGTATGATGGTAGGGAGGGGGTGAGTGTATGATGGAGAGGAGACCGTGTGTGTGTGTCTCTGTGTGTGTGTGTGTTCTACAAGACCTGCCATAGTCATGTTTGGTAAAAATATCCCCTTTAGGTTGCCAAGGTCAGGGGTCACGCATGAAGGTCACTGTCTAACTCTATAGATGATACGCGTCCAGCATTACTGTATATTCTTCCTCTCACTCCTCCCATAAAGTCATCGTCGTCCCTCCTCCTACAAACCTTGGCGTCCCCTATCTCCTTTCCTTCAATCATCGTCTTTCCATTTTTTTTTTGGTAGAGAAAGGAGGGGTGAAAGAAGATTAGAGGTGGGGGAAGGAAGTTTTAGTTCGGAAATTGACGAAATTTAGAAGGAGGTAAGAGAGGGCGGGCTGACCGCCTAGCTAAGCTAATAGTGCGTTAGGGTTGTGCCATGGGTTAGTTATTGTCTGTCGGTACAGGCACTAGACATCCTACCATGTCCCATATACGGGTGTTTTGAGGGCCTTATTTCATATTCCGCCGACCCTACTGGCGGATGCTGGTCTAGGGAGGTTGTCTATTGCCTGGATGTGTAGATCGGGGGTGGTAATGGACCTTTTGAGGTTTGGTAACTTTTTTGGAACCATGTATGGTTGTTGTCGTTGTCTGGTGGGAGTCTTTGAAGGAGTTCTTGCTCTGATCGTTCGATCTTTTGCCAGATTCTGCTGGCCAGGGTGTGCAGCTGCTGGTTGATGGGTTTCATTCTCAGGTCTCTATGTATCTCGGCTGTGGTTCTGGTGAAGGGGTATCTTTCACCTGTGACGAATCTTAGGGCTTCATTTTGAACCACCTGCAATTTTAATATTTGAGTGGTGCTCATAGTATGAAGAGGTACTGCTGGGTAAGTTAACGTCTTTCCATTCTGCGTCCTCGTAAAGTTCCTAGTGCCCCTCCCCCCTCCCCATAAAGTCATCAACACCCTCTCCCCCTCCCCCATAAAGCCCTCAGCACCCCCTCTTCCTCCCCCTCAATCCCTCAGCACCCCCTCCCAATAAAGCTCTCAACACCCCCTCCCCCTCCCATACAGCCCTCAGCACCTCCCCCTTCCCCCATAAAGCCCTCAGCACCTCCTCCCCCATAAAGCCCTCAGCACCTCTTCCCCCTCCTCTTAAACTCCTATGCTCAAGGTAAGTTATATCACAGGTGTTGGTTCGGGCCGTATACGTGCTCCCCACTCAGGTGTCAGCGGTGTAGTTGGTAGTTTTATATCAGTTGTTGAAAACTTCCAGCCGAGTGATGCTGTTATGGTGGTGCAGGAGGAGGGGTGGGGAGGAGGGATGGGGACTCTAGAGGGGGAGGGGGGGCTGGGGACGCTAGAGGGGGAGGAGGGGGGTGGGGACGCTAGAGGGGGAGGGGGGTGGGGACGCTAGAGGGGGGAGGAGGGGAGGGGACGCTAGAGGGGGAGAGGGAGGACTAGGAGGAGGAGGAGGGAGAAGGGGGTGTTGAAGGAGGAAGAAAAAGAGGGTTTATGGGGAGGAGGAGAAGAATGAAGAATAAGGTGTTAAAGAAGGAGGAGGAAGAAAAAGGTGATGATGTTGGAAGAGGAGGAAGAAGGAACAGAAGAGGGTGTTGGAAGATGCAGATGAAGAATAGGAGGAGGAGCAAGGGAGGAGGTTGTCTCCTCATACACCAGCAAAGTTTTAAGTTTTCCAGCATCTTGAAACAGTTGAGAAGAGTCAGCAGCAACAAGGTGGGCGGCTTTGCGATAGGTAGTATTTCCAATCTGTTGCAGTCCTCGTGTGTGCAGGATAGTGTGCAGAAAACTCACTTCTTATTACAAACTTTTCCTATGTAATTAACGTTAGGTTAGGTTAGGTTAGGTTAGGTTAGGTTAGGTTAGATTGCATTGCGTCGGGTTAAGTTACATTAGAAAAGGAATTTTTTGAATTTTGAATTTTGCCGCGGACAACAGCTAGTTCATTGTGCACCCCATACTCATCCTTTGAGCGGTAGCGCAAAAAGGATTACAGAGTATAGGTCACAAGGGTGTTTATCAGACCCCAGTGATCAGGATATTATGGCAGTGAATGTTACAGAGCATTTCCAGTACATTGTTTGTTTAAGTCGGTACATAGAATTTTGCTTAGGTACTAGATGCCAAGTGTGGATACAGCCTTAGTATATCAGCTATCTTGTCATCAGAGATAAAGTGCTGTGCCATTGTATACACAGTGTGCTTGGATCTATCTCTATAAGGTTCTATCTTCACACAGTCTAAGACGTAGTGTTGGAGTGTGTGGCCATATGTCTGGCCACACACTTTACATTTAGTCTTGTTTACATCTGCTTGAGGAACATACTGCCAGAGGTACTTATATCCTAACCTTAATCTAGCGGTTACAACATCTTGTAATCTAGTGATCTTGTTACTTGCTCCATATACATGTTTCGCTTGATACATCTCATCATGGTAAACTATGGATTGACTGGTGCCTGTTTGCACTTGTCTACTTGCATCAAATTCATCAACAAGTTATTTTCTGGTTACAGTTTTTAAGGTTCTGTTTGACACTCCTAGATTGTACTCAACATTGTCATTGGTTAGATGACGTTAGGTGGGTTAGGTTAGGTTAAGTTAGGTTGCGTTGGGTTAGGTTGGGATGGGTTAGTTTAAGTTAGATTGGGTTGGTTTAGGTTAAGTCGGGTTGGGCTGGGTTGGGTTAGATTAAGTTAGATTGGGTTGGATCAGGTGAAATTAGTGTTATCTACACCTGACAGTTTGAGGCGGGGCAAACGTCACCTTAATTACTGGTCTGCTGTTGGCTGTATATAATTACTCTCAAATGTGTGTGTGTGTGTGTGTGTGTGTGTGTGTGTGTGTGTGTGTGTGTGTGTATTTGTATGTGTACAAGACCGCTCGTGCGTCTCTGTGTGTGTTTAGTATCCCTGTTCGTTTTCATTGCATGTTTAACACATTAACTCCCTCCTCTTCCCCCCTCCTCGTAATCCTCCCCCTCCCACTCCCCCTCCTCCCCCTCCTCCTACACACACCCCCCCTCACCCCCCCAAAAAAAATCCAATTTACGCACCCCATGAGTGAGTCCTTTGATTCCTCGTCCCTCACCACCTTGACCTTGCCCCCCCCCCCACCCTCGTGACCCCCCATGACGTCACTGGAGGTCAGGGCAATATGTTGTGACGTCACCTCCCACACTGGCTGCATCCGTCACGCCCCATGTAACCTAGACCTTCCTCACCTCCCTTTCCTGCATTCCTCACGTCCTTCTTCATCCACTTTCATCTCCTCTCTTCTCTTTCTCTCCTCCTCCCACTCTACATCCCTCTCCTCTCTCTTCCCACTCCCCTCCTCACCTCCCTTCCCCACATTGCACCAGGTCACCTCCCCACCCCTCCACAGACACCGTGAGTTAGTTTATTGTGCACCTCCTTGCATCCTGTGCAGGGCGACACACCACAGCACAACCGGGAAGTAGGCGGAGTTCAGACTTATGTAAGGTTGTGTTATGATGACTTTGATGATGATGTGTGTGTGTGTGTGTGTGTGTGTGTGTGTGTGTGTGTGTGTGTGAGGAGTCTTTGTTTATATTGTTAAGTTAGTGAAGGAAGGACAAGAGTTTACCTGAAGATAAGACATCCCAATTTATTTCACCTGAAGGTTAGGTTAGGTTAGGTTAGGTTAGGTTAGGTGTATCTGTGATAGGTGAAATTAGGTTACGTTAAGTTTGGTTAGGTTAGGTTGAGTTAAGTCAGGAAGGGTTAGGTTAGGTTAAGTCAGGTAGGGTTAGGTTAGGTTAGGTTAACACGCCCCCCCACCACCCACTCTCCTAGTAGTGGTGGTGGAGGAGCAGGAGGTAGTAGTGGTAGTGGTGGTGGAGGTAGTGGTGGTGGTGGTGGTGGTGGTGGTGGTGGAGGTAGTGGTAGTCTTGATGGTGGTGGTGGTGGAGGTAGTGGTAGTCTTGGTGGTGTTGGTGGTGGTGGTGGAGGTAGTGGTAGTCTTGGTGGTGTTGGTGGTGGTGGTGGAGGTAGTGGTAGTCTTGATGGTGTTGGTGGTGGTGGTGGAGGTAGTGGTAGTCTTGGTGGTGTTGGTGGTGGTGGTGGAGGTAGTGGTAGTCTTGATGGTGGTGGTGGTGGAGGTAGTGGTAGTCTTGGTGGTGTTGGTGGTGGTGGTGGTGGAGGTAGTGGTAGTCTTGATGGTGGTGGTGGTGGTGGTGGTGGTGGAGGTAGTGGTAGTCTTAGTGGTGGGTGGTGGTGGTGGAGGTAGTGGTAGTCTTGGTGGTGGTGGTGGTGGAGGTAGTGGTAGTCTTAGTGGTGATGGTGGTGGTGGTGGAGGTAGTGGTAGTCTTAGTGGTGGTGGTGGAGGTAGTGGTAGTCTTAGTGGTGGTGGTGGTGGTGGTGGTGGTGGTGGAGGTAGTGGTAGTCTTAGTGGTGGTGGTAGTGGTGGTGGTGGTGGTGGTGGTGGTGGTGGAGGTAGTGGTAGTCTTAGTGGTGGTGGTGGTGGTGGTGGTGGTGGAGGTAATGGTAGTCTTAGTGGTGATGGTGGTGGTAGTGGTAGTCTTAGTGGTGGTGGTGGTAGTGGTGGAGGTAGTGGTAGTCTTAGTGGTGATGGTGGTGGTGGAGTTAGTGGTAGTCTTAGTGGTGGTGGTGGTGGTGGTGGAGTTAGTGGTAGTCTTAGTGGTGATGGTGGTGGTGGTGGAGGTAGTGGTAGTCTTGATGGTGTTGGTGGTGGTGGTGGAGGTAGTGGTAGTCTTGGTGGTGTTGGTGGTGGTGGTGGAGGTAGTGGTAGTCTTGATGGTGGTGGTGGTGGAGGTAGTGGTAGTCTTGGTGGTGTTGGTGGTGGTGGTGGAGGTAGTGGTAGTCTTGATGGTGGTGGTGGTGGTGGTGGTGGAGGTAGTGGTAGTCTTAGTGGTGTTGGTGGTGGTGGTGGAGGTAGTGGTAGTCTTGGTGGTGGTGGTGGTGGAGGTAGTGGTAGTCTTAGTGGTGATGGTGGTGGTGGTGGAGGTAGTGGTAGTCTTAGTGGTGGTGGTGGAGGTAGTGGTAGTCTT
This sequence comes from Homarus gammarus, assembly GCA_958450375.1. NCBI lineage: Eukaryota > Metazoa > Arthropoda > Malacostraca > Decapoda > Nephropidae > Homarus > Homarus gammarus. The sequence continues at coordinate 1,347,097 of CAUDMG010003567.1, read as the reverse complement.
AGTGGTGGTGGTGGTGGTGGTGGTGGTGGAGGTAGTGGTAGTCTTAGTGGTGGTGGTAGTGGTGGTGGTGGTGGTGGTGGTGGTGGAGGTAGTGGTAGTCTTAGTGGTGGTGGTGGTGGTGGTGGTGGTGGAGGTAATGGTAGTCTTAGTGGTGATGGTGGTGGTAGTGGTAGTCTTAGTGGTGGTGGTGGTAGTGGTGGAGGTAGTGGTAGTCTTAGTGGTGATGGTGGTGGTGGAGTTAGTGGTAGTCTTAGTGGTGGTGGTGGTGGTGGTGGAGTTAGTGGTAGTCTTAGTGGTGATGGTGGTGGTGGTGGAGGTAGTGGTAGTCTTAGTGGTGATGGTGGTGGTGGTGGAGGTAGTGGTAGTCTTGGTGGTGGTGGAGGTAGTGGTAGTCTTAGTGGTGATGGTGGTGGTCTGCTCTGAGACTACCTTGACCCTCTTAATCCCGGCTCACACACACACGCCCACCTGTCACCCGAGTTTATCCCTGGGAGTTACCTGAACCTTGACTCACCCTCACCTGTCTTGTCTTCCTCATCCTCACCTGTCTTCCTCACCCTACCTGTCTTTCTCACCCTACCTGTCTTCCTCACTCTACCTGTCTTCCTCACCCTCACCTGTCTTCCTCACCTGTCTTCCTCACCTACCTGTCTTCCTCACCCTCACCTGTCTTCCTCACCTGGCCAGCATCAACTAATCTCAGACATGATCGTCGTTTTCACTGTGTTAGACCAAGTTAACCCGGGGCTTCACCTCTGTTAAAACACAGTTAAGGGTTTAAGTGAAGGTTGTCCGGGAGGGAGATGTTTTAATTAACCCAGGTGTAAAAACTGTGTGACTCCAGGTGCCTGTATGGTTTTACACATCACCATTTGGTAAGAGATTGACTAAACCACGTGTTTTACCCAGCAGTCAACAGGTTTAAGCTTGATTTTAAAATGGGTTAAACCGAGGAGTAAGAATGTAGTAAGAGCCCGGGTTAAACTACTGTAGTCTTAAGATGTGGTTTAAGAGGCTGAGTGAGACAGCGGGATGTTATGATGGTCGAGAGGTGAACATACTGGGACCCCAACCCTCTCACCTGCCTCCCCACTCCCTCACCTTATATCTTCTCCCCTTCACCCCTTTCCTCCCCTCCCCTCCCCTCCCTTCCCCTCCCCTTCATTTATTCCGAAATAGGTGTTGTGTGGTTGTCAACTTGTCATAGTAGATTAAGCACGTCCTTATGAGTATGGTAGGGAAGGGGGTGAGGGGGAGGAACACTTGAGAGGGGGAGAAGATGGGGAAAGGAGGGGGGAAGTACCTATGAGGGGGAGATTATAGTCATGGGAGAGAGAGAGAGAGAGAGAGAGAGAGAGATTAGATCAAATATTAATACAGTGTATCTCACAAGAGTCAAGGTCAATCAGGGTCTTCTTTCTCTACGTCTTAGTTGTCATGTCTCTACGTCTAAGCTGTCATGTCTCTACGTCTTAGCTGTCATGTCTCTACGTCTTAGCTGTCATGTCTCTACGTCTTAGCTGTCATGTCTCTACGTTTTAGCTGTCATGTCTGTACGTCTAAGTTGTCATATCTGTACGTCATATGTTAGGTTAGGTTAAGGTTAGCTTTTGTTAAGGTTCGATTTGGTTTGCTTTATGGTTAGGTTAGCTTAGGTTAAAGTTAAGGCTAGGTTAGGTTAGGTTAGGTTAGAGTTAGGTTAGAGTTAGGTTAGAGTTAATTAGTTTAAGGTTAAGTTAAGAAAATATGCATTAACATTGAAGCCCCTGAGAATGACTGTTTGTGTCGTGGTCCAAGTGAACTGTTCTATACGTTCTCACATATTGAGTTAAGTGAAAAATGCGATAATCCGGCTTTTTTATGAACGCTTAAGTGAGCCGGACGCATCCTCTTATTCACTTAAGGGGAAAAAGTTAACTTACGACCCCTGATCATCCTGGTGGTGGGAACTAACACGTGACTCGTCTCTGAGAGGTATTAATGAGCCCAGGTCAATATTTCACTGCGTCTTGGGTCACGGTATTCAGGGGTTAAAGTCAAGGTGAGCTCTAATGTTGTTGTTTTGTTTTGGGGTCATCGTACGTCATTGAGTTATGATGTCACGGATAACATCGTGACGTCAGGGAAACTTTAGCGACCCCTCACCTGGGAGTCGATTGCTCCACACCTTAACGCTTAGAGGAGCACCACACGAACAAGTGTCAAAACTTTCGAATTAGCCCAAGACAAGCGCCAGTGCCGGATAGATGCTGCCGCTGCTCCTCCCTCGCTAGATGGAGCCCTCCACACGTGCAACATCTGTGGACGACCCTGCCGGTCCCGTATGGGGCTGCTCTAGTCACCTCAGAGCTTACCAACGCAGGTGACATCCTTAATAACTCGTATCATTTTATCGTAGCTGGATGTTCGTCATACTCAAGTCCAAGTGACAGCAAAGTAGTACTAGTAGTAGTGTGTGCGTGCATGCGTACGTGCGTATGTGTGTGTGTGTGTGTATGCGTGCGTGCGTACGTACGTACGTGTGCGTGTGTGTGTGTAATAATAATAATAATAATAATAATGATAATTAACGGTTTATTGAAAAAATTCTGCAGCCCGAAGGCTGAAAATATACATTGGACATAAATGACTTATTACATACATTGGTGGTTTAACAAAAGCCTTCATTAGAGAAAGGTAAAGGAACATACAGTGAGCATACAGATTAATGTAGGTGTTGAACAGCAAACTCGTAGTGTAGTAACCCCCTCCCAGATGGTGTTAGGAGGAACTCACGTGGTGTAGTAGTTCCCTCAGATGTTGTTATGAGGGACCTGGCGTGGTGTAGTAATTCCCTCGCAGATGGTATTATGAGGGGCCTTACGTGGCGTAGTAATTCCCTCGCAGATGGTGTTATGAGGGACCTCACGTGGTGTAGTAATTCCCTCACAGATGGTGTTATGAGGGACCTCACGTGGTGTAGTAATTACCTCACAGATGGTGTTATGAGGGGCCTCACGTGGTGTAGTAACTCCCTCAGGGATGGTGTTATGAGGGGCATCACGTGGTGTAGTAATTCCCTCACAGATGGTGTTATGAGGGGCCTCACGTGGTGTAGTAACTCCCTCAGGGATGGTGTTATGAGGGGCATCACGTGGTGTAGTAATTCCCTCACAGATGGTGTTATGAGGGGCCTGACGTGGTGTAGTAGTTCCCTCGCAGATGGTGTTATGAGGGACCTCATGTGGTGTAGTAATTCCCTCACAGATGGTGTTATGAGGGACTTGACGTGGTGTAGTAATTCCCTCACATAATAATAATAAATAATAATAATAATTAACGGTTTATTGAAAGAGCTTGGCAGCCAGAAGGCTGAAAATATACAGTTACATATTTGGGGAATGGGTTTCGAATTACAAATAATATACAAGTAACATAAGTGACACAAATAAGACATATAATAACTAGATGGGGAAAAGCTCAACCAACAGTTCATTTCAACATAGTGACAATGCAAGGAGTAGTGTTTACTGGGAGTGAATACACTGGTTTATTACAAGTTATTGATAATTTTTACAATGGTTGGGACTGGGCTGTTCTTATAGCGATCAGTTCCTGCACGTATGGGCTGGATGCGGTTGTGGTGTCGAACAGCAATTCTCGGACTAGGGATCTCAGGTGGTAGTAGGAGCCGGTGTCGAGGATGGTGTAGAAGCTTCTTACCAAATTTGCAGATGAGGTCGTGGTGATGGTCAGTGAGAGTCGAAAGGGTCAGTGTGTTGAGCGCTTCTTGATATGTGGAGTAGGAAGGGGAGAGAATAATCTTGCATGCCCTCTTTTGCACTTTTTCTAGGTGTTTACGTTGTGTGGCATTTAGGGAGGAAGACCAGGTGGGGGAGGCATAGGTGAGCTTGGGAAGTATGAATGTTGTGTAAACACTGAGGAGCTCGTGTGCAGGAACTCCGAGGGACTTGAGTCGGCGGAGGAGGTGGAGACGGAAACTGGAGGATTTGACAACTTCACTGACGTGTGGTTTCCAGTTTAGTTTGTTGTCTATGGTGACGCCGAGGAGCTTCGTGGAATCTACAACCTGGAGTGTGTTCGGACCTAGAGTAATGGAAGGAGGTGGGACAATGTCGGAGGAGAGGTTGATGTGCATAACCATGGTCTTGGTATGGTTGATGGTGACATGGTTGTTGGTGGCCCAGTTTTGGAGACTGTTCAATAAATCCTGAAGGGCGGTATAGTTGGGGGCAGAATTGTTGACGCTGATCTCAATGGTGGAGTCGTCGACATATTTCCAGCGAACAGGGGTTTCTCTTAGGGCATCATTGATGAGCATAAGGGAGCAGAGTGGTCCCATCTTGGTGCCTTGGGGGACGCCACAGGTGAGTGACTGAAAGGTGGAGACAGCACCTCGGAAGCGTACAGCTTGGCGTCGGTCACTAAGGAAGTCTGTAAGCCATGGTATAAGACTTCTCCGAAGCCCGAGGTCAATAGCTTTGTTGATGATTATATTGTGGTCGACTAGGTCGAACGCTTTAGTGAAATCAATGAAGGCGACAGCTACAGACGTTTTTCGTTTCTCGAGATGGCGGTATATGTAATCGAGAAAGCT
>CAUDMG010003567.1:1335000-1337500 GCA_958450375.1 Homarus gammarus | reverse complement strand
GGCTTTTAGGACAAGTGTCCATTAGGATAAGGGTCACTTGGTCAGGGGCCCATTAGGACAGAGACCATTAGGACAGAGGGCTCATTTGGTCATGGGCCCACTAGGTTAGAGCCCACTAGGATGGGGCCCTATAGGTCAGGGGCCCAATAAGACAAGGGCCCACTAGATCAGATGCCTTTAGATCAGGGGCCTACTAGGACAGGGGCCCACTAGGTCAGGGGCCCACGTGACTCAGTGTTTGTGTCCTCGTCGCCGCCATCATCTTCATGTCGTCCTTGGTGTAAGATTGAGTAAAATTACCCTCTGGCTGACAGCTTCTTAACGTCGCTATTTTTCCCCTCGGTGCAACGAGACCTTCACCCTGGTCCAGTGACTGTGGCCTCTCCCCTCACCCTTGACCAGTGACTGTGGCCTCTCCCCTCACCCTGGACCAGTGACTGTGGCCTCTCCCCTCACCCTGGACCAGTGACTGTGGCCTCTCCCCCTCACCCTGGACCAGTGACTGTAGCCTCTCCTCTCACCCTGGACCAGTGACTGTGGCCTCTCCCCTCACCCTGGACCAGTGACTGTAGCCTCTCCCCTCACCCTGGACCAGTGACTGTAGCCTCTCCCCTCACCCTGGACCAGTGACTGTGGCCTCTCCCCTCATCCTGGACCAGTGACTGTGGCCTCTCCCCTCATCCTGGTCCAGTGACTGTGGCCTCTCCCCCTCACCCTGTATCAGTGACTGTGGCCTCTCCCCTTCAACCTGGTCCAGTGACTGTGGCCTCTCCCCCTCACCCTGGACCAGTGAATGTGGCCTCTCCCCTCAACCTGGTCCAGTGACTGTGGCCTCTCCCCTCACCCTGGTCCAGTGACTGTGGTCTCTCCCCTCACCCTTGACCAGTGACTGTGGCCTCTCCCCTCACCCTGGACCAGTGACTGTGGCCTCTCCCCTCACCCTGGACCAGTGACTGTGGCCTCTCCCCTCACCCTGGACCAGTGACTGTAGCCTCTCCCCTCACCCTGGACCAGTGACTGTGGCCTCTCCCCTCACCCTGGTCCAGTGACTGTGGCCTCTCCCCCTCACCCTGGACCAGTGACTGTGGCCTCTCCCCTCACCCTGGACCAGTGACTGTAGTCTCTCCCCTCATCCTGGACCAGTGACTGTGGCCTCTCCCCTCACCCTGGTCCAGTGACTGTGGCCTCTCCCCTCACCCTGGTCCAGTGACTGTGGTCTCTCCCCTCACCCTTGACCAGTGACTGTGGCCTCTCCCCTCACCCTGGACCAGTGACTGTGGCCTCTCCCCTCACCCCGGTCCAGTGACTGTGGCCTCTCCCCTTCAACCTGGTCCAGTGACTGTGGCCTCTCCCCCTCACCCTGGACCAGTGACTGTGGCCTCTCCCCTCAACCTGGTCCAGTGACTGTGGCCTCTCCCCTCAACCTGGTCCAGTGACTGTGGCCTCTCCCCTCACCCTGGACCAGTGACTGTAGCCTCTCCCCTCACCCTGGTCCAGTGACTGTGGCCTCTCCCCTCACCCTGGTCCAGTGACTGTGGCCTCTCCCCTCACCCTGGACCAGTGACTGTGGCCTCTCCCCTCACCCTGGTCCAGTGACTGTGGCCTCTCCCCCTCACCCTGGACCAGTGACTGTGGCCTCTCCCCTCACCCTGGACCAGTGACTGTAGCCTCTCCCCTCACCCTGGACCAGTGACTGTGGCCTCTCCCCCTCACCCTGGACCAGTGACTGTGGCCTCTCCCCTCACCCTGGACCAGTGACTGTAGCCTCTCCCCTCACCCTGGACCAGTGACTGTGGTTTCTCCCCTCATCCTGGACCAGTGACTGTGGCCTCTCCCCTCACCCTGGTCCAGTGACTGTGGCCTCTCCCCTCACCCTGGTCCAGTGACTGTGGTCTCTCCCCTCACCCTTGACCAGTGACTGTGGCCTCTCCCCTCACCCTGGACCAGTGACTGTGGCCTCTCCCTTCACCCCGGTCCAGTGACTGTGGCCTCTCCCCTTCAACCTGGTCCAGTGACTGTGGCCTCTCCCCCTCACCCTGGACCAGTGACTGTGGCCTCTCCCCTCAACCTGGTCCAGTGACTGTGGCCTCTCCCCTCAACCTGGTCCAGTGACTGTGGCCTCTCCCCTCACCCTGGACCAGTGACTGTAGCCTCTCCCCTCACCCTGGTCCAGTGACTGTGGCCTCTCCCCTCACCCTGGTCCAGTGACTGTGGCCTCTCCCCTCACCCTGGACCAGTGACTGTGGCCTCTCCCCCTCAACCTGGTCCAGTGACTGTGGCCTCTCCCCTCACCCTGGACCAGTGACTGTAGCCTCTCCCCCTCACCCTGGTCCAGTGACTGTGGCCTCTCCCCTCACCCTGGACCAGTGACTGTAGCCTCTCCCCCTCACCCTGGTCCAGTGACTGTGGCCTCTCCCCTCACCCTGGACCAGTGACTGTGGCCTCTCCCCTCACCCTGGACCAGTGACTGTGGCCTCTCCCCCTCAACCTGGACCAGTGA
>CAUDMG010003567.1:1277500-1330000 GCA_958450375.1 Homarus gammarus | reverse complement strand
CACACACACACACACACACACACACACACACGAGATGGTAAAAGCTGCCAACTCTATACACATTACTATTTTACCCATAGCCAAACAGAAGACTAACCCAACCTACCCCTGGCTGTGTGCTCCTAAGAAACATTACCTTTACCTGCGATCTCTCACTTGAGGGTTTACGTGGGCAGGTCTTCACAACACACAAATACTGAAGAGATGAAGTGTTTGGGCCAGCTGGTATATCTACTGTCACTTGTAACATAACACTGAGGTGAATTTGACTCACGTTGGGTTAGGTTAGGTTAGATTCTGGTTAGGTTAGGTTAGGTTAGGTTAGGTTAGGTTAGGTGGGACAAAATGTATAAGTTTATAGTGAGTGACAGGAATAATGAGTTCCTTTTCTTATGCCTGTCTCTTCCTTCTGTGTCATGAGAGAGAGAGAGAGAGAGAGAGAGAGAGAGAGAGAGAGAGAGAGAGAGAAGAGAGAGAGAGAGTGTTTATTTTCACCACCGCTCTGGCCTTCTTCAGCGTTGAGGCCCCCAGGTAGGTAGAGGGCACCTGGTGAACGTTCAGTACCCTGGATGGAGTCAAGGCTGTAGGAGGTGGAGGGTGAGGTAGAAGACCAGTTGGAGGACGAGTTACAGGTGGAGGACGAGGTGGAATACATCAAGAGCGAAGACTCAGTTTTAGGACATAAATAACAGACGGAAAAACACAAACAGGACATAGCCCCCCTCCCCCCCTCCCCCCCAGGTATCCAAAAGTCAAACCACGTCCTCCTTGACACCTGAGGAGTATATGTGTGCCAGAGTTGATTGACATACAAGGAGCAGGAAATAAGTTATATTCTTGGGGGTCATTATTTGGAAGCTGTGTCAAAGGGAGATGGTTCAACCCAGTGGACCGGTAATCAATAGGTGTCGTCCTTGGTCCAGTTTGTATCTACGGACCAAGTTCCACGTTAATCCACCGAGTAGAAGTTAAGTTAGAGCACGGACACCAAACACGGACGGACGAACGTATGGACAGTGGATATAACACCCCATAGCTTCACTCTGTAGATTCATCCCATAACTTCTCCCAACAGCTTCACCCCATAGCTTCACCCCTTAGCTTCACCTCAGCCCTTCACCCCGTAGCTTCACCCCATAGCTTCACCTCAGCCCTTCACCCCGTAGCTTCACCCCGTAGCTTCACCCCACAGCTTCACCACAGTAACTTCTTAGCTTGGTCTCCCAGGAACAGCACAACGGCTCATTCCTTATCATTAGAGGCCCCGAGAGTGACTTAATTTGGTCAAGTTGTACCTCTCTCTCTCTCTCTCTCTCTCTCTCTCTCTCTCTCTCTCTCTCTCTCTACGGCAGAGTTCATACCCATTAAGGGATCCATTTGTCACTGTGTTGCTACATACCCGTTGCTAGGGGGGGCGGGGAGAGGGGAGATTGGTGGGTGAGGGTAGAGGAGACGTGAGGGGGAGGAATGTAGAGGGAAGGAGAGGAAGATGGTAGGGAAGAGGAGGAGGTGGTAAGTGAAGATTAGGATAGGGAAGGAGGAGTAAGAGAAGAAGGAGGAGAGGGGAGATGGATAGATATGGGTTGATAAATACAAAGATATTAATAGATGGGAAAGAGGGGGAGGGAAACGGAGTGGGGAAAGAGGAGAGGAAGGGAGGGAAGAGAGGAGAAGGAGGTGTGTGTGTGTGTGTGTAATCTTACCAGCCCAACACACTACACAAGACACATACTACACAAGACACTTACTACACAAGACACTTACTACACAAGACACATACTACACAAGACACATACTACACAAGACACTTACTACACAAGACACTTACTACACAAGACACTTACTACACAAGACACTTACTACACAAGACAAGACACATACTACACAAGACACATACTACACAAGACAAGACACATACTACACAAGACACATACTACACAAGACAAGACACATACTACACAAGACACATACTACACAAGACACATATTACACAAGACAAGACACATACTACACAAGACACATACTACACAAGACACATACTACACAAGACACATACTACACAAGACAAGACACATACTACACAAGACACATACTACACAAGACAAGACACATACTACACAAGACACATACTACACAAGACAAGACACATACTACACAAGACACTTACTAAACAATACACATACTACACAAGACACTTACTACAGAAGACACATACTACAGAAGACACATACTAAACAAGACACATACTCTCTGTATATTACAAAACAGTAACTTAAACACAGAGACTTGCTTCGAGCTTAAAATTTACAAAGACGAATTGCAATGGTTTAAATAATATAATGGTTGCTCCTCGTGTAACGAGGATGGCCGGCCCAAGGGCCACCAAGGCGTGACTTTGTTTAAGGTGTAGAAGCTGTCGCCAACACAACAACCACACCCTAAGTTAACGAATTGCATGACCCAGTGTCAAGGAATAGTCCGAGAAGACCGGACAACTTGCCAACTCCACTGGCTAACCATTACCCCGGAATACTATCCGCAAATCGATTAACCTCTAGGCCCACAATTACTGCTGGGTAGACAGAGGCTAATGGCGCAAAGAAACTTACCCATAGTTTCACCCTGCCCGGGGATCGAACCGGGGTCCACTCGCTTGCGAGGCGAGCATGTTGGCCATTACACCACAGGTCGCCATAGTTTAAATAATATCCCCTCCCTCTCCCCCTTACCCCCTTCCCCTCTCCATCCTTCTCACCCCCTTCCATTCCCCCTCTCTCTCCTTCCCTTTCCCCTCCCCATCACCCTCTTCCCCTTCAACCCCCCCCCCCCCCATCGCCGGTACAAGAGTGTTCCAATTGTCACGTATAGGACACTTTACGAAGGCCAGCGTCGCCTTATATTGTCTCAGAAACACTTTTATGGCTGTGGGGGGGGGGGGGGGGGGGGGGGGGGGGGGGGGGGGGGAGGGGGGGAGGAGGCACATATATGCGGTTGGATAAGTGTGTGTGTGTGTGTGTCCTTCCTCTCCCCCCCTTCTTTTCTCCCCTCTCCTTCCCTCCCCTGCTCGTCCTTACCCCTCTCTTCGTTCCCTCCTTGCCTCTCTCCTTCACCGCCACCAAGAATATTAACACACGGGGTTGTCCATTCAGCCACAGATTCCTGGACCATGAAGGACGCGGGGTAGACGCGGGGTAGACTCGGGGTAGACTCTCCTGTATTGTGGCCTCAGATTGGAATTTTTGGCTGGTGAAAATTGAGGTGAGAGCAGCGGGGAGCATGGGGTGGGGTGGTGTGGGGGGGTCCGTGTAGTAAAAGGTCCACCACGTTATATTTTCAACCTTATCTACACGTGTGAGAAAGCATCTATTGGGTTTACTTAAGCTACGAGACATAGATGGCTGCTGCTCAAGGTTGTAATATGCTTTTAATTTTCTGCCTTGACTGGACGTGTGAGAATGCATGTAATTGATTCGCTTAAACTAAGACACAAATAAGGGTTCTCAAAGGTTTCTATTTTAGATTTTCTCCTTAAATAGAGATGTTGAGAATGTATCCAACACTTACATTATTTTAATACACAGATACTCGTATGGTTAAATGTTCGCCCTTAACTGCAAATGCGAGAACGTATTTAACGGATTCACTTAATCTAGACCACACATAAAGGATTCTCTCAGGCTCCTAGGTTGAATTTTTTCCTCCTAACTGGTGATGTAGGAACGAATTTACCCGGTTCACTTCCTCCCCCCGTTGACCGTCGCTCCACTGGAAAATTGGAGACGTATGGACAGTGTTGTGGCGGCGTAGGTGTACCGGGCCAGTGGTACAGTACCGCCAGACCTGTATACACACACTGCCTGGTAACTGGGTCATAGTTGGAGCACCACCCTGGCCTAGAGCCAAGACGATGATGGCAGGCAGGCAAGCAAGCGAGCAGGTAGGCAAGCAGGCAGGGAGGCAGGCAGGGAGGCAGGCAAGCAGGCAGGATGGCAGGCAGGCTGGCAGGCAGGCACGCGTCGCTGTAACTCCAAGGTCATTCGTCATGCATAGTTTAGGACCACCCGAAAGCAAAGTCTTAGAGTTTCTGAAGCAAAGTTTAGGGTACGTACGTGTAAACTGGGCATTTGTCTTAAGGAAAGTCTAGGATTCTATTAACGTTTTAGGGATCTCTCTCTCTCTCTCTCTCTCTCTCTCTCTCTCTCTCTCTCTCTCTCTCTCTCTCTCCTAAAGGGTGGTAACCAGGAACTTAACCGTCTCTTCATTAAGTTCATTTGCATAATTTATTTTTGGATGTCAAACTTCCAGTGGTAATTTGTGAAAGAAACACCCCTGAAAATCTCCTCCTCCTCCTCGCCCTCATTCCTACCTCATTTATTCCTTCCTTCCTTCCATCCTTCCTTCCTTTCGTCTCGCCTTCTCTCCTCTTGCTTCCCTTTTCTCCCTCAGTTCTATCGTCCTTGTGTCCTAATGGTGTCCAGATCATCCCTAGGACACACACACACACACACGCACACACACACACACACACACACAGTTATCGTCCAGGCTCTGTTAACTCCTGTAGCCTACACAACCTGTCTTCTGTCAGGTGTTGTGTTGTGTTGTGATGTCATTTGTTATGGTATTGTAGTGGTGTATATTGCTATAATGTATGGTGTTTAGTTATATTTTTATGGTGTGTGAGTATGGTGTATGGTGCGTGAGTATAGTGTATGGTGTGTGAGTATAGTGTATGGTGTGTGAGTATAGTGTATGGTGTGTGAGTATGGTGTATGGTGTGTGAGTATAGTGTATGGTGTGTGAGTATGGTGTGTGAGTATGGAGTATGGTGTGTGAGTATAGTGTATGGTGTGTGAGTATGGTGTATGGTGTGTGAGTATGGTGTATGGTGTGTGAGTATAGTGTATGGTGTGTGAGTATGGTGTATGGTGTGTGAGTATGGTGTATGGTGTGTGAGTATGGTGTATGGTGTGTGAGTATGGTGTTATAGTATTTTATATGTGTTAATATTGTTCTTTAACCCAACATTACAAACCCCTTTCTTGTGTTTACAGGTAAGTGGCGCGGCTAGTGGTGCAGGTAGTGGCGCGGGTAGTGGTGGAGGGTCACACCTGGGAACAACAGCCACTAACAGGTAAGTGATGCAGGTAGTGGCAGGTAGGTACTGAGAGGGAAGGTGGAGAGAGAGGGAGAGGAAAGAGGGATAGAGTGGGAGGTGAATGGGAAGGAGAGAGGGCTGGAGGGAAGGATAGGAAACGAGAGAGGGATGAGGGAGGAAAGAGGGGGGGTAGGGGAAGGAGTGGAGAGAGGGCTGGGAGAGGGATAGGAGACGACAGAGGACTGGAGGGAGGGAGGGGGAAGGAGGGGTAAGAGGGAGGGAGGAGAGGGGTTGAGAGGGAGAGGGGTAGAGAGGGAGAGGGAGGGAAGAGAGGGATTGAGAGGGAGAGGGGTAGAGAGGGAGGGAAGGAGAGGGGTTGAGGAGAAAGTAAAAGTAGAAGTAAGTTATTTTATGCTAATGTCTCACACTTTTTTGGGCCAAACTATTAGTCAAACCACCACATGGTAGCTGCCGCCTCTGTTGTGTTGTTGCTGTGTTGGTATTATGATGTGTTGCTGTGTTGTTGTGTTGTGTTGGTATTATGATGTGTTGCTGTTGTTGTTGTGTTGTGTTGTGTTGGTATTATGATGTGTTGCTGTTGTTGTTGTGTTGTGTTATCATGTTGTGTTGTGTTGTTGTGTTGTTATTATGATGTGTTGTTGTTGTTGTGTTATGTTGTTATTGTGTTGTGTTGTTGTTGTTGTTGTGTTACGATGTTGCTTTGTAGTGCCTCTCTCTCTCTCTCTCTCTCTCTCTCTCTCTCTCTCTCTCTCTCTCTCTCTCTCTCTCTCTCTCCTATATCCTCTTTTATCGACGTTTCTCTCTCACTTATTTCGTCACTTGTTTAAATTCGTTTTGTCTCTTTTACTTAAAGATATTAATTCAAAACAGTGTGTGTGTGTGTGTGTGTGTGTGTGTGTGTGTGTAAACAAAGGGTGAACTCTTGGATCTAATCCGGCCCCACCTTACGCAGTGTTGTACCACCACAACTACCACCACCACCACAACTACCACCACCACCACCACCACAACTACCACCACCACAACTACCACCACCACCACCACAACTACCACCACCACCACCACCACAACTACCACCACCACAACTACCACCACCACCACAACTACTACCACCACAACTACCACCACCACCACCACCACCACGACAACTACCACCACAACTACCACCACCACCACCACCACAACTACCACCACCACCACTACCACCACCACCACCACCACCACCACCACAACTACCACCACCACCACCACAACTACCACCACCACAACTACCACCACAACTACCACCACCACAACTACCACCACCACCACCACCACCACAACTACCACCACCACCACCACCACAACTACCACCACCATCACTACCACCACCACAACTACCACCACCACCACCACAAACTACCACCACCACCACCACCACCACCACCACAACCACCACAACTACCACCACCACCACCACCACAACTACCACCACCACCACCACCACAACTACCACCACCACCACCACTACCACCACCACCACCACCACCACCACTACCACCACCACCACTACCACCACCACAACTACCACCACCACCACCACCACAACTACCACCACCACCACCACAACTACAACCACCACCACCACCACCACAACTACCACCACCACCACCACCACCACCACTACCACCACCACTACCACCACCACAACTACCACCACCACAACTACCACCACCACAACTACCACCACCACCACCACAACTACCACCACTACCACCACCATTGCTACTAACACCACTGCCACTACTTTCTACTGTATACTACAATCATCAACAGTTCCACCCCTGCCAACAACAACAACAACAACAAACCACGCACCAATCACAACCATTATCAACCACCACCACTACCACCACCACCACTACCACCACCACACGGCCCGGCTTAACGCTCTGCCCTGCACCATCTAGGGCAGATGGCGGGGCTTTTGAGGCTGGGACCACCTGAGCGAGGACCTACCTGAAGGTGCAGGTCTAGACCACCCCTGATGGAGGGGGAAGGGGTGAGGATGAAACTAAGTCGAAAGTTCATTCCTCCCTCCCTTCTTTTACACGCTTCCCTCCCCCCTCCCACTTCTTCCCTCCCACTCTACCCCCTTTCCTTCACAGCCTTCAGTCCCTCCCTCCCTCCCTCACCCCCCCCTCCAAAGACCTGTTTCTATATTTGAGGATTGAGGTTGAAATAGAAAGGGAGTGGAGGTGAGAGGGATGTGAGAGGGAGGTGAGAGGGAGTGGGGTGGGAGGGGGTTAAAGGGAGATAGTGGGGATAAGAGGGAAGGAAAAGGAGAGGTGTGACTCACGTGGATTGTTTGGGCCATCACTGGGTGCCCCCAATCACAGCACCCCCCCCCCCCACACACCTTGTTTCATGCACAACACACACACACACCCTTGCCCCGTACCTCAACACACACCCTTGCCCCGTACCTCAACACACACCCTTGCCCCGTACCTCAACACACACCCTTGCCCCGTACCTCAACACACACCCTTGCCCCGTACCCCAACACACACCCTTGCCCCGTACCCCAACACACACCCTTGCCCCGTACCCCAACACACACCCTTGCCCCGTACCTCAACACACACCATTGCCCCGTACCTCAACACACACCCTTGCCCGTACCTCAACACACACCCTTGCCCCGTACCTCAACACACACCCTTGCCCCGTACCCCAACACACACCCTTGCCCCGTACCCCAACACACACCCTTGCCCCGTACCCCAACACACACCCTTGCCCCGTACCTCAACACACACCCTTGCCCCGTACCTCAACACACACCATTGCCCCGTACCTCAACACACACCCTTGCCCCGTACCTCAACACACACCCTTGCCCCGTACCTCAACACACACCCTTGCCCCGTACCACAACACACACCCTTGCCCCGTACCCCAACACACACCCTTGCCCCGTACCCCAACACACACCCTTGCCCCGTACCTCAACACACACCCTTGCCCCGTACCTCAACACACACCCTTGCCCCGTACCCCAACACACACCCTTGCCCCGTACCTCAACACACACCCTTGCCCCGTACCTCAACACACACCCTTGCCCCGTACCTCAACACACACCCTTGCCCCGTACCTCAACACACACCCTTGCCCCGTACCTCAACACACACCCTTGCCCCGTACCTCAACACACACCCTTGCCCCGTACCTCAACACACACCCTTGCCCCGTACCCCAACACACACCATTGCCCCGTACCTCAACACACACCCTTGCCCCGTACCCCAACACACACCCTTGCCCCGTACCTCAACACACACCATTGCCCCGTACGTCAACACACACCCTTGCCCCGTACCTCAACACACACCCTTGCCCCGTACCTCAACACACACCATTGCCCTCATGCCCCTCACTCAAACCCATCATCCCATTTTGATTCATACTGGGCAGTCCCATTTACACCCAACCCCTATTGCTCATATATCCATCCAACCTACTGTATGTTTGAAGCTATCCATCGTATTCGAGTTAATGATGATGTTTGGTAACTTGTTCCACTCGTCCACTACTCTATTTCCAATCCAATGTTTACCTATTTCGAGCCTAAATCTAAATTTGTCTACTTTAAAACCCCACCATCACCCCATTATCACCCCACCATCTTATCACCCCACCATCACCCCATATCACCCTACCATCACCACACTATCATCCCACGATCACCCCATATCACCCCCGTCATCACCCCGACCACCCTCCCACCCCACCATCGCCCCATTACCCCCACCACCCTCATCATCACCCTGTAAAGGCCTGTATCACCCCCGTCATCACCCCCACCACCCTCCCACCCCACCATCGCCCCACCACCCCAACATCACCCCACTATCACCACCATCAGTAGGACCGCCCAGCACTCCCAACTAAACAATTCCTTCAAGCGTCTGTATTTTTTTTCGCTCTCTCTCGCGTCTTGTCTGAATACTTGATAACAACCCTAACTAGTGCCACACCCTCACGTTCTTGGTGGTCTGCGGAACGTGTAGATGGTTTGCGGAACGTGTAGGTGGTCTGCGGAATGTGTAGGTGGTCTGCGGAACGTGTAGGTGGTCTACGGAATATGTAGGGGTCTACGGAACATGTAAGTGGTCTGCGGAACATGTAGGTGGTCTGCGGAACGTGTAGATGGTCTATGGAACGTGTAGGTGGTCTGCGGAACGTGTAGGTGGTCTGCGGAACAAGTAGATGGTTTGTAGAACGTGTAGGTGGTCTGAGGAACGTGTAGGTGGTCTGCGGAACGTGTAGGTGATAACGGAACGTGTAGGTGGTCTGTTGAACTTGTAGGTGGTGTGCCGAGGTGTTAGTGACCTTTTAAAGAATGTTTGAATGGACCCTAAAGAGGTTTATTGGTCTGTTGAACGTCATAATAGACTAAGGTTGTGTTTATTACTCGGTGAACGTGTTGATCTGTCTGGGACTGTGAGAGGAGAGGTGCAAAAACTTATCTTGGGTGGCGCATGTGAATATCCTGGTCTCTGGAGCAGTTTGGTGGTCTGTGGAACTGTGTGGTGGTCCGTGGAGCAGTTTGGTGGTCTGTGGAACTGTGTGGTGGTCCGTGGAGCAGTTTGGTGGTCTGTGGAACTGTTTGGTGGTCCGTGGAGCAGTTTGGTGGTCTGTGGAACTGTGTGGTGGCCCGTGGAGCAGTTTGGTGGTCTGTGGAACGGTTTGGTGGCCGTGGAGCGGTTTGGTTGTCTGGAATTTCCCGGCGGTACATGACTTTATTTCTGGCACTCCTGAGGCCTTTAGCTGGCCTGACTTTGAGGTGACCTGACCACCCAAGAGGTTGGTCATGTAGTGGCGGCGGGTTCGTCGTCAGGTAGGTGGTGGTGGTGGCGGGGTTTCTCGTAGAAGTATGAAAAATAAAATGGATGAAATCAGGGCGTTAGTGTGTACCAAATAAATCGATATAATAGCATTCACCGAAACATGAATAAACTTACTCACGTGAGTTACCTGTCGAATACCAAATTAAAGGTTACAAATTGTTCCATACCGATAGGCGGATTAGGAAAGGAGGCGGGGTAGCAATCTTTGTCAGAAGTATGTAATCAATAGGTAAATAAAAACTGAACTGAGTACAGAAACAATTTGGTTAGAATTTCTCGATGGTAGGGAAAAAATAATCATAAGAGTAATATATAGACCTCCTAATGTTGATAGAATTAATGAGCAACTTATTTGGGATGAAATGTGCAGGGCATCCAGACATAGCAAAGTCTGTATAGTAGGCGACTTTAACTTTGGTCAAATAGATTGGACCGACCTTACGGGTAACTCAGATTCAGAGGATTTTCTTGAAACAGTTCAGGACTGTTTCTTAAGTCAACATATAGCCGAACCCTCCCGGGGTAATATTATACTAGATTTATTTCTGTCAAACAGAGAGAACCTCATTAGTAATGTCGAGGTAGGGAACGAACTAGCTAACAGCGGTCACAAAGAAGTGAGATTTAATGTGGAACTTAATGTCAGTAGCAAGGAAAATTCCATTGAAGTCCCAGATTTCAGAAGGGCAAACTCTGATAGGTTAAAAAGGCAGCTGAGAGAAGGGGTATTACGTTTGGGGGTGAATTACATGACCTCACACAATGTACCCACAGAGGGCGACCTCACTTTACCTGGTGACCTGACAACGATAACCTCACAAAATAATGACGGTTGAGGATGACCTGATGCAAGGTCTCTATATTAACCTTGACCTGATCAGGAGATCTGAGGTTGACAAGTTTCATAACAATTTAAATAATGAGTTACTTAATGCACAAAGGCAGAATATACCAGACAGAAAACTCGGATCAAATAACAATGACCCTTTAAGGGATAAATAATTGTTAAAAGAATATTATTGGCTAAAGGAAGGCTATAGGTAGGAGAATGAATGAGGCCACCACCGTAGCAAGGGCACAAGCGCTACCGCGCCTAAAATCGAGTTACCACCACAGCAAGTTTCAACAAAATTTCCTCTATCACAAAGTGTGTCGTATGTGGATGATCCAGCATCTGTTGTGAGTGAAGGTGAGGCGAGTGAACTCGAAGCTGGGCCATCACGGATCTGTAAACGTTCGTCCAGGCCTCACACGTGGAAGAGTAATGTGGCAAAAAGGCTTCGCAATGAAGGCAAGACATACACCAGTCGTGTGACCAAAACCTTACTTCCAGTAAGACAGGTAAGCCCCCAATGTGCCGATGGGTGTTTCACAAAATTCGCCTTTGTCTCTATTTTGAAAAAAAATGTCACTTGTGCCCTTACTACTGCAGTAGCCTCAAATCGTGGTGACGTTTACATTCGAGATTTGTATAAGGTATTGGCCAGTAGGTTTAAGACATGGATAAGAAAAGCAAAGACGAATGTTGTACTGAAGGTAAAAAGAGAGGCGAAGTCAAACCCCAAGGGATTCTTCCAAATTTATCAAACTTAAACACGAGATAAGTTTGGACTAATACAGTCAGATACCGGTTTTCAAGAAGGGAGGTAGATCACTATCCTCTAACCACTGTCCCATCAGTTTAACATCAATTATTGTAGGCAGATTGCTGGAAGCAATAATTTCAAACTCCATTCGAAATCACCTGGAGAGGTACGGGTTAATCAATGATTCCCAGTATGGCGTGGAGGTGGTGGCAGGGTTCCTCGTCGGGTAGGTGGTGGTGGTGGCAGGGTTCCTCGTCGGGTAGGTGGTGGTGGTGGCAGGGTTCCTCGTCGGGTAGGTGGTGGTGGTGGCAGGGTTCCTCGTCGGGTAGGTGGTGGTGGTGGCGGGGTTCCTCGTCGGGTAGGTGGTGGTGGTGGCAGGGTTCCTCGTCGGGTAGGTGGTGGTGGTGGCAGGGTTCCTCGTTGGGTAGGTGGTGGCGGGGTTCCTCGTCGGGTAGGTGGTGGTGGTGGTGGCAGGGTTCCTCGTCGGGTAGGTGGTGGTGGTGGCAGGGTTCCTCGTTGGGTAGGTGGTGGTGGTGGCAGGGTTCCTCGTCGGGTAGGTGGTGGTGGTGGCAGGGTTCCTCGTCGGGTAGGTGGTGGTGGTGGCAGGGTTCCTCGTCGGGTAGGTGGTGGTGGTGGTGGCAGGGTTCCTCGTCGGGTAGGTGGTGGTGGTGGCAGGGTTCCTCGTCGGGTAGGTGGTGGCGGGGTTCCTCATCGGGTAGATGGTGGTGGTGGCGGGGTTCCTCGTCGGGTAGGTGGTGGTGGTGGCAGGGTTCCTCGTCGGGTAGGTGGTGGTGGTGGCAGGGTTCCTCGTCGGGTAGGTGGTGGTGGTGGCAGGGTTCCTCGTCGGGTAGGTGGTGGTGGTGGCAGGGTTCCTCGTTGGGTAGGTGGTGGTGGTGGCAGGGTTCCTCGTTGGGTAGGTGGTGGTGGCGGGGTTCCTCGTCGGGTAGGTGGTGGTGGTGGCAGGGTTCCTCGTCGGGTAGGTGGTGGTGGTGGCAGGGTTCCTCCTCGGGTAGGTGATGGCGGGGTTCCTCGTCGGGTAGATGGTGGTGGTGGCGGGGTTCCTCGTCGGGTAGGTGGTGGTGGTGGCAGGGTTCCTCGTCGGGTAGGTGGTCGGTTGTGGAGGTGGTCCTCGTCGGGTAGTGGTGGTGGGATTCCTCGAGGTGGTCAGGGTTCTCGTCGGGTAGGGTTTACCTCGTCGTAGGGGTGGTGGTGGCGGGGTTCCTCGTCGGGTAGGTGGTGGTGGTGGCGGGGTTCCTCGTCGGGTAGGTGTAGGTGGTGGCGGGGTTCCTTCGTTGGGTAGTGATGGTGTGGTGGTCTGGGAGGTGGGTTCCTCGTCGGGTAGGTGGTGGTGGTGGCAGGGGTTCCTTCGTCGGGTAGGTGTTGGTTGGTGTTGTTGGCGGGGTTCCTCGTCGGGTAGGTGGTGGTGGTGGCAGGGTTCCTCGTCGGGTAGGTGTAGTGGTGGCAGGGTTCCTCGTTGGGTAGGTGGTGGTGGTGGCGGGTTCCTCGTCGGTAGGTGGTGGTGGTGGCAGGGTCTCGTCGGAGGTGGTGGTGGTGGCGGGGTTCCTCGTCGGGTAGGTGGTGGTGGTGGCAGGGTTCCTCGTCGGGTAGGTGTAGTGTGGCAGGGTCCTCGTTGGTAGGTGGTGGCGGGGTTCCTCGTCGGGTAGGTGGTGGTGGTGGCAGGGTTCCTCGTCGGGTAGGTGGTGGTGGTGGCAGGGTCCTCTCGGTAGGGAGGCGGGTTCCTCGTCGGTAGATGGTGGTGGTGGCGGGGTTCCTCGTCGGGTAGGTGGTGTGTGCAGGGTCCTCGTCGGGTAGGTGGTGGTGGTGGCAGGGTTCCTCGTCGGGATGAGGCGGGTTCCTCGTCGGGTAGGTGGTGGTGGTGGCAGGGTTCCTCGTCGGGTAGGTGGTGGTGGTGGCAGGGTTCCTCGTCGGGTAGGTGGTGGTGGTGGCAGGGTTCCTCGTCGGGTAGGTGGTGGTGGTGGCAGGGTTCCTCGTCGCGTAGGTGGTGGTGGTGGTGGTGGCAGGGTTCCTCGTTGGGTAGATGGTGGTGGTGGCAGGGTTCCTCGTCGGGTAGGTGGTGGCGGGGTTCCTCGTCGGGTAGATGGTGGTGGTGGCGGGGTTCCTCGTCGGGTAGGTGGTGGTGGTGGCAGGGTTCCTCGTCGGGTAGGTGGTGGTGGTGGCAGGGTTCCTCGTCGGGTAGGTGGTGGTGGTGGCAGGGTTCCTCGTCGGGTAGGTGGTGGTGGTGGCAGGGTTCCTCGTCGGGTAGGTGGTGGTGGTGGTGGCAGGGTTCCTCGTCGGGTAGGTGGTGGTGGTGGTGGCAGGGTTCCTCGTCGGGTAGGTGGTGGTGGTGGCAGGGTTCCTCGTCGGGTAGGTGGTGGTGGTGGCGGGGTTCCTCGTCGGGTAGGTGGTGGTGGTGGCGGGGTTCCTCGTCGGGTAGGTGGTGGTGGTGGCGGGGTTCCTCGTCGGGTAGGTGGTGGTGGTGGCGGGGTTCCTCGTCGGGTAGGTGATGGTGGTGGCGGGGTTCCTCGTCGGGTAGGTGGTGGTGGTGGCGGGGTTCCTCGTCGGGTAGGTGGTGGTTGTGGCAGGGTTCCTCGTCGGGTAGGTGGTGGTTGTGGCAGGGTTCCTCGTCGGGTAGGTGGTGGTTGTGGCAGGGTTCCTCGTCGGGTAGGTGGTGGTGGTGGCAGGGTTCCTCGTTGGGTAGGTGGTGGTGGTGGTGGGGTTCCTCGTCGGGTAGGTGGTGGTTGTGGCAGGGTTCCTCGTCGGGTAGGTGGTGGTGGTGGCAGGGTTCCTCGTCGGGTAGGTGGTGGTGGTGGTGGCGGGGTTCCTCGTCGGGTAGGTGGTGGTGGTGGCAGGGTTCCTCGTTGGGTAGGTGGTGGTGGTGGCAGGGTTCCTCGTCGGGTAGGTGGTGGTGGTGGCAGGGTTCCTCGTCGGGTAGGTGGTGGTGGTGGCGGGGTTCCTCGTCGGGTAGGTGGTGGTTGTGGCAGGGTTCCTCGTCGGGTAGGTGGTGGTGGTGGCAGGGTTCCTCGTCGGGTAGGTGGTGGTGGTGGCGGGGTTCCTCGTTGGGTAGGTGGTGGTGGTGGCGGGGTTCCTCGTCGGGTAGGTGGTGGTGGTGACAGGGTTCCTCGTCAGGTAAGTAGATGGTGGTAGCGGGGTTCCTCGTCAGGTAAGTAGATGGTGGTAGCGGGGTTCCTCGGGGTGTGGTGCTGAAGCATTCACTGATTTTATCCTCAACTAAAAGTCTTTAATTTATCTGACTGAATCAATTAAATTATAACACTAAGATGGATCCTGAAAGGCAGCCTCGCAGTATGTTTTTTTCTTCTCTTAAGTCAACAATGTGAGTGCGGATTTAACGGACTCGCTGATGCCTAAACACAAATATGATTTCTCAAAAGGTCATACGGCTATTTCCCTCCATCAACTATGCATGAGATGACCTCTAGCAGAGTTAATTAAGCTACGACGCAAAAATGGCGAGCAGGATGGCTTAGAATGACACACACACACACACACACACACACCGATTACAATACCCTCCCTCTCTTCCTTGTAGATTGGGTGAAATATTTGTCACCCAAAACTTCTCTTACGTATCTCCATGCCTCTCTCCCCACTCCCTTTGTATTCTGTCACCCCTCTCTCCCCCCTCTCCCTGCTCTACACCCCACTTCACTCCATACTCGCTTCTTCTCCCCCCCAACCCCTCCCTCCTCTAGCCTCCCCTCACCCTTCTCTCTCCTCCCCCCTCCCTCCTCCTTTACTCCCCTTCCTTATCCTCCCCTACCTCCCTACAGCCTACACTACAACAAAAATACCACCCACCTTCTCCTCCCCTACCCCTCCCCTACCCCTCCCCTACCCCTCCCCACTCCAACCCCTCTTCCCCCCTCCCCCACCCCTCTTCCCCCACCTATTATATAAGGGCCACCCAGCTCCCCGATCTTTAACACATATTTACGACTCTTCAATCACCTGTGTGTGTGTATGGCTGATCGTTCGTCCGGCCGTCCCCTCCTTATCGCCCGTCTCGATTATCCGTATACCGATTAACCGGACAGTGCCCCTCCCTCTATCTGCATATCTTTTACCCCGGACTCTGGTTATCCGCACTCCATTTAACCGTACCGGACTATCTCCCTATCTGCAGTCCATTTACCCGGAGAGGCGGAGTTCGCTAGATCGAGATCCGTTAGATGGAGGATTTACACATAACGGACATAACGGACTCCTTGTACTCCGGTATATGGAGGGTTTATCGTAGTTATTCTTGGTTTAATGTTTTCTGAATCGTCGTCTTAAACACAGGAAGTCTTCGGTGACCTTATGTTGGAGGTCAGAGGTCACTTGTCATTAATCACACACACACACACACACACACACACACACACACACACACACACACTCACACTCTCACACACACACACACACACACACACACACACACACACACACATGAACACCCTAAAAGCATGCTAAATTTAATACATATTCCTCTCGGCTAATTATACACGATAGGTAATCCGACTTAATCCAAGAACGCAATTAAGCTTGGTCGACGTGTGAGTATCCGCCTCTGCGTGCGCGCGCGTGTGTGTGTGTGTGTGTGTGTGTGTCTAGGTTAGGTTCGTGTACATGTGTAGGTATATCTATTGAGTGCTTGTGTCCATGTATATACAGTATATTCTGTTGTCTATGTATGGGTATGTATACGTGGCTTCTTTTAAGTATGTATGTATGTATGTATGGACTTTTCACTAGGCACACTGTTATCCAGGTGAGCCACTACACACAGGTACAGCAGTAATTTCCACCAGGTAAAAGCCGTATCCTGAACCTGAATAAAACATGAACCTGAAATATAAGTTTGTTTAACCTGTTTCAAACCTGTGTGTCTTATAACCAAATGTGACTTGTTCTAAACGTGTTTGGGAAGAGAGAGAGAGAAAGAGAGAGAGAGAGAGAGAGAGAGAGAGAGAGAGAGAGAGAGAGAGAGAGAGAGACTAGCAGCCAGACAGACAGACAGGCAGACAAACAAACACTCCTCTACCTAACCTTTGACCCGATATTGTTTTACGTGACAAGAACACTTTGATAATACTAACACAAGTTCCTGTTTAGTCAGATGAGTGAGTGTTGCTTCACGGCTGAGTCACCCTCTGCCCCTCTCTCACACACCCCTTCCTCACCTCTCACACCCCTTCTTCACCTCTCACACCCCTCCCCCACCTCTCAGACCCGTCCCTCACCTCTCACACCCCCTCTCATCTCTCACACCCCTCTCACGCCCCTCCCTCACCTCTCACACCCCTTCCTCACCTCTCACACCCCTTCCTCACCTCTCACACCCCTTCCTCACCTCTCACACCCCTCCCTCACCTCTCACACCCCTTCCTCACCTCTCACACCCCTTCCTCATCTCTCACACCCCTCCCTCACCTCTCACACCCCTCCCTCACCTCTCACACCCCTCCCTCACCTCTCACACCCCTCCCTCACCTCTCACACCCCTTCCTCACCTCTCACACCCCTTCCTCACCTCTCACACCCCTCCCTCACCTCTCACACCTCTCCCTCACCTCTCACACCTCTCCCTCACCTCTCACACTTCCTCATCTCTCACACCCCTTCCTCACCTCTCACACCCCTCCCTCACCTCTCACACCCCTTCCTCACCTCTCACACCCCTTCCTCACCTCTCACACCCCTCCCTCACCTCTCACACCCCTCCTCACCTCTCACACCCCTCCCTCACCTCTCACACCCCTCCCTCACCTCTCACACCCCTCCCTCACCTCTCACACCCCTTCCTCACCTCTCACACCCCTCCCTCACCTCTCACACCCCTTCCTCACCTCTCACACCCCTCCCTCACCTCTCACACCCCTTCCTCACCTCTCACACCCCTTCCTCATCTCTCACACCCCTCCCTCACCTCTCACACCCCTCCCTCACCTCTCACACCCCTTCCTCATCTCTCACACCCCTCCCTCACCTCTCACACCCCTCCCTCACCTCTCACACCCCTTCCTCACCTCTCACACCCCTCCCTCACCTCTCACACCCCTCCCTCACCTCTCACACCCCTTCCTCACCTCTCACACCCCTCCCTCACCTCTCACACCCCTCCCTCACCTCTCACACCCCTCCCTCACCTCTCACACCCCTCCCTCACCTCTCACACCCCTCCCTCACCTCTCACACCCCTCCCTCACCTCTCACACCCTCCCTCACCTCTCACACCCTCCCTCACCTCTCACACCCCTCCCTCACCTCTCACACCCCTCCCTCACCTCTCACACCCCTCCCTCACCTCTCACACCCCTTCCTCACCTCTCACACCCCTCCCTCACCTCTCACACCCCTCCCTCACCTCTCACACCCCTCCCTCACCTCTCACACCCCTTCCTCACCTCTCACACCCCTCCCTCACCTCTCACACCCCTCCCTCACCTCTCACACCTCTCCCTCACCTCTCACACCCCTCCCTCACCTCTCACACCCCTTCCTCACCTCTCACACCCCTCCCTCACCTCTCACACCCCTTCCTCACCTCTCACACCCCTTCCTCACCTCTCACACCCCTCCCTCATCTCTCACACCCCTCCCTCACCTCTCACACTCTCCCTCACCTTTCACAGTAGATGGGGTTATAATCTACATCTAATTAATTACAACACACCTAATTAGATCATCGTATAATTGATTACAACACAGCTAATTAGGTCATCTTATAATCA
This sequence comes from Homarus gammarus, assembly GCA_958450375.1. Lineage (NCBI taxonomy): Eukaryota > Metazoa > Arthropoda > Malacostraca > Decapoda > Nephropidae > Homarus > Homarus gammarus. Next base: position 1,311,666 of record CAUDMG010003567.1, on the reverse strand, counting down.
ATTGCAACACAACTAATTAAATCATCGTAATTAAAGAGTATCAGTGTGTTAGAGTAGACTATAATTATCACGACAATCTGTCATCCTGTGTTCCTACCTAGTAGTTCCCCTCTCTGCCTAGGAGTTCCCTCTCTGCCTAGGAGTTCCCTCTCTGCCTAGGAGTTCCCTCTCTGCCTAGGAGTTCCCTCACCCCCTAGTAGTTCCCCTCACCACCTAGTAGTTCCCCCCACCTCCTAGTAGTTCCCCTCACCACCTAGTAGTTCCCCCCACCTCCTAGGACCCCCCCCCTTACATTTTATATCAATATAGTGCTATATTGTTTGTTAATCTGCTATACTATAAGACTTATCTCACTATACTGTGTTAAGTTATAAAATAATGAGGTTATAATATGTTATGTTGTTATATTATGTTCTATTATGTTATGTGATGTTATGTTATATGATGTTATGTTATGTGATGTTGTTATGTTATGTTATGTGATGTGATGTGATGTGGTGTGATGTGATGTGATGTTATGTGATGTTATGTTATGTTGTTATATTATGTTATGTGATGTGATGTTATGTTATGTGATGTTATGTTATGTGATGGTGTTAATGATATAAAATAACAGTCGGGTATTACTTAAGAATAACAGTTAATATATGAATAATTAATTACTGATATGATACCAGATAGGGCATAATACCACAGGGGTTTAATACCAGACATAATACCACAAGGGGTTTAATACCAGACATAATACCACAGGGGTTTAATACCAGACATAATACCACAAGGGGTTTAATACCAGACATAATACCACAAGGGTTTAATACCGTGGGCTTTAAAAAAAAAAGTCCTTGCCCGTCACGCTTCAGAATTCATGGCGTCATCTGTATTTTAGAATTATTTTCACTTTTTGGATAATTATGGTGAGTATAAGGGCAAGTGTGTCCGGTATCAGGTATCAGGTGTCAGGTGTTATATTGGTTTAAAGGGATTGTATATTTCAGTACTGGAATGCCATGTTACACTATGAGAGGTTTGCTAAGTTAACTAATGATTGGTGATTCAGTTAGTTAATTTGTTTGGAACACTCGCTTTCGTAAGATAAAATTTGCATTATTGGATTGCCTCTTTATATAGATTAGCTAAACTTTCTCATGTGTGATTCCATGTCGATGAAATTAGTTAAAATTAGGATGTCCTTCTATGGATTGGATTAGTTAAATGAGTTGAGATAAGATGTCTTGTTATTGCTCCGTATGATGAGTTAATTAGTTGAGATGTGTTTACTGTTGTCATTTTGGATTTGTTAGATGGATTGGGATGTGATGAGCTGGATTAGTTTACTTCAGTTAACAATGAGAGGATTATTAGTCCACAAGTGAAGGTATTAGGTGGTCCATCGTGTAGAATCAGTAGAGCTTAGGAGAGTCAGACATTTGTTGGGGGTGCAAGTAGGAACACCTGTTGTTATTGGCACTATGAGAGACGGCACTGAGAAGGAGGAGGGTAGGTGTAGGTGTGTGTGTGTGTGTGTGTGTGTGTGTGTGTTGCAGACAGACAGACACACACACACACACACACACACACACACACACACACACCACCCATGGCCACCAACATAGAACCACCCGGCCGCCCACTCTCCATACATCCACGCCCATACTCACATTAACTCCCACTACGACTGACCCACGCCGCCCACATTCCGTATTTACCCCTGACGGCCGCCCACACTGGACCCCCTGTGCCCGACCGCCCGCACTGCCCACGCCCACGGTCGGCCAGTTTGTGAGGGTGATGTAAGAGGCTGGTTAAGGAGTTTGCCAGTGACATTATTGCACCTCTGACCCTCCCCCACTCCAACACCCCCCCTCTCCAACACCCCCCCCCCTCCAACACCCCCTCAGTGATGGATGCTACACGGTGAAGACTGACAAGGGGGGAGGAGGAGGGGGGGGATAATGGCGTGAGAGAGGGGTGTGGGAGGAAGAGGAAAGAGGATGGGGCCGAAAGATGGGAGGTAAGGTAGGAAGATGGGGGGAGATAAGATGGGGGGGGCTGTAGAGAGAGAGAGAGAGAGAGAGAGAGAGAGAGAGAGAGAGCCCATACCTGCTTAATAAAACTCTATAACAAATATAACCAAACACAGTAATTACCTGCTACATTTCTTCTTAACTACTCCTACACATAATTACCCTATTGACTTAACTCCTCCCACTCTCCCTAGCAACCGCCACGCCCCTCAGACAAGCGGCCGCCGTTGCTAGGGTGGTAATGACCGGTACAACACCTTTGGACAATGGTGGAGGTTAGGTTAGGTTAGGTTTTGACGGAGTGAGAAATGTTTTTATTTATTTGTTTATTTGTTTATTTATTTGTATATTTATTTGTTTATTTATTTATTTATCTATTTTCTTACACAGGGGGGCATTTATTTTCATTACTTGGCATTTGTCTTCAGTCCTCATGGCATTTATATGGAGTGTACAGAATGTGGTATTTATCTGTTTCGTAGCATTGGTGTACAGAGACTCCTTGATGACGCATAGTGTGTTGAGTCCTCGCCAGGTGTAAATAAATAAATAATAATAATAATAAACGGTTTATTAATAGAGTTGCAGCCGGTGGCTGAAAATATACAGACTTACATTTGATTTAGACATAATGATATATTATGCATTGAATACATTTACAGGGCTGTGCAGTACATAAATCAGGAGTTGTTTATTATTTTAACAATAGATGGGATGGTGCTGTTCTTATATCTATCGGTGCGGGCTCTTATGGGCTGAATTTTGTTGTAGTGGCGGACTGCGCGAGGTGGGTGGGGGGGGCTGCAGGTGGCAGGAGGTGGCGATGACGAGGGTGGTGCAGTAGTCCACGGCCAAACCGTTTCAGTGCTTGGTGGTGGAGGTCACTCAGGGATGGCATTTCCAGGGTAGAGAGAGTGTTGGTGTAGCCGGAGTATTCTGTGTGTGTGTGTGTGTGTGTCCTGCAATATACAACTAAAGCCTATGACTATGTCTTTATATAATGGTACTCCTAATATATTAAATCACTTATTAAATATAATTCATAAATATATACTTTTATTAATTAATTGAAATGGTGTGTTATATGTGACTTAAGTTATTATAATTATTATTTATTTATTTCTGATGAGCTATTAGGAGTCAGTTCGATACGTCGCCATACCTTCAGTTAAGTAGACTATTTAAGTTACGAACCTTTGTGAATCCATCGTTATATCGTAGCTAAAGTGAGTCAGTTAGATACGTTCTCACATCCGGAGTTAGTGAAAAAAGTCTTAAGTTACGAACCTTTGTGAATCCAGAAAACCAATAACAGAAGATAAATAATTGTTATTAATGAAAACGGTGATAAAATAATAGTGATGATAATGTAGCGCAGGTCGAGCCTCTTAATGTGACCCGGAAATAGTTGGAATTGTTCCGTGTTGTAATAGGGATTATTTACGTGTAAGCCGGTGTAATTGTGCAGTAATTAGGAGCGTCATAGTGGAGTGTGTTATACTGGCTAGGTGTGTGTGTGTGCGTGTGTGTGTGAGTAAAATTTGGATTTGGATCACAGTGGTTTGGGTGGTGGTAAATGATGATGAGTTAGTTTGAGAGTTTTGTGGGGTTGTGTGTGAGTTAGCGTGGGTAAGTGTGGGTAAGTGTAGGTGGATATGGGTGTGTTTAGGGTAATGTGGGTATGTGTGTGTGCGTGAATACATTTGTAAAAACAGCCCCTCCTTCCCTCCCTCCCTCCCTCCCGCCCTCCTCCCTCCCCTAACCCTCCCTCCCTCCCTCCCCTAACCCTCCCTCCCTCCATCACCTCCCATCTACCTGCCTCTGCACCCTCCATCACCTCCCATCTACCTGCCTCTGCACCCTCCATCACCCTCATCTACCTGCCTCTGCACCCTCCATCACCCTCATCCTTCCCACTAACCTTCAACACCCACTCACCCACCCAATCCTACACCCACCCACTCCAAATACTCGCCCACACACCCACTCAGCCAGCACACACACACCCACTCAGCCAGCAAGGGTGTCGTATGTGCCAGGCGTCGTCCCACTGAGGCCACAAGGACGTCGTGGGAGTGTGTGGTGGACGCAGGACACCCTTTGATGTCCTTCCGAGTGAGTGGGTCGTGTCCTCCTCCCTCCCTCCCCACTCCACACCTCTCCTAATAATATTTCACGTCTGGAATAGCCCCAAACATTTTTATCCCTGTATTTCAAGGTTGTTGTTTTTCTCTGCTCTTCCACTAATGTTATTAAGTACAGTTCAGATTATTAATTCAAAGGGTTAATATTTTTTTTCTTTGGGGAGAATTATTTCATTACTATGTCCCGATATTAAAGGTGAGACAGACATACCGTATACATATAGTGGTACATTTTTTTCGTCTGCCTGTCCGTCTGTCCGAAAGTGTGTGTATTGGCCAGCATGGTCGCCTTGCAAGTAGCTGGTCCCGGGTTCGATCCCCAGGCAGGGTGAAACTATGGGTCAAGTTTCTTACGTCATTTGCCTCTGTCTACCCGGCAGTAATTGGGGACCTGAATCATCTGGTTGATAATGGTTAGCCAGTGCAGTTAGCCAGTTGTCCGGTAGTTTTGGATTATTCCTTGACACTGTCATGACACTCGTTAACTTAGGGTGTGGTTGTTGTGTTGGCGACAACTACATTTAAACAAATTCACGCCTAGGTGGCCCTGGGGCTGGCCTTCCTGGAACACATGGGGCAGCCATTATATACAGTGTGTGTGTGTGTGTGTGTGTGTGTGTGTGTGTGGTAGAAATATAATAATCACCAGTTCACTAATGAGTATTTAACTACGCAAAGGTAATTTACATAATGTGTGTGCAGTAGACAGGTAGGCGCTGATATATAAAGGATAATAATTAATGAGGATAATATTTACAACGTCTGATGTGTTTACTGTTATATAAGTGAAATATTTACTGGTTGTTAATGATGTGGTGGTGGTGGTAGAGGAGTGTGGCGAGGATGGTAGTGGTGGTGATGATGGTGGTGGGGGTGGTGAGGATGATGGTGGTAGTGGTGGTGGGGGTGAGGATGATGATGGTGGTAGTGGTGGTGAGGATGATGGTGGAAGTGGTGGTGGTGAGGACGGCTGTGGTAGAGGAGTGTGGCTCACCACCTTCCTACCTGACGATGCTCCAGTGGTGGTGGTCAGGAGTTGGGTGTGGCGAGAGGAATACAGGCTTAAGACGATCCTGCTCACTGTCTTACTCTCCGGTAGAGTAGAGAGAGGAGGACCATACACGAGAGGAACATGGGAGTGTGAAGACCTTGCTGATATGTTGTGTTCCTGAAGGTGGACTGTCAGCATCGTCAGCATCATGTACTATAGAGACAACTGACTTGATAATGTTGTTGTTTCTCGTCCAGTTTGTCGTCAGTGGTGGTCCTTGGGAGGTTGGTGGACACTAGTACCCGGGGAGGTGTTGACTCGTCCTTAGTACTGAAGGAGGTGGTGACTGTCTTGCTATGATGACGTGACTGCCTATGGTGTAGCTCAGAAGGTTGCGTAATGTGTCCTGGAGGGTGTTGTAGGGTGTTGTAGGGTCCTGGAGGGTGTTGTAGGGTGTTGTAAGGTGTTGTAGGGTGTTGGTGGCTGTTGTTGGCGAGGAATATGTTGTTAGCGACTTAAACTATTGTTGAGTCATCACTGAGCTGTCCCCCGAAAGTTGTGTCACTGAGGACCTTCATTAATGAGGATGAGAAAGCAGAGTGCCTCCCCTCCCCCCCCCCCCCTCGAGGTACTCTACAGGTGAGGGGCTGGACGGAGGACCCTCGACATCTAATACCTTGAGTTTGAGAACATTAGTGGTGATGATGATGTGTGTGTGTGTGTGTGTGTGTGTGTGTGTGTGTGTGTGTGTGTGTGTACGCTAATGAGCTCTAATATATCAACATCTTCTTAACATAACTTGTATTATAATTTTATGCCTCCTAATTGTGTATTAATTATGGGTCTCTCTCTCTCTCTCTCTCTCTCTCTCTCTCTCTCTCTCTCTCTCTCTCTCTCTCTCTCTTGGTCATCGGTATAAATTTTAAGTTAAGTTTATAAACGATGATAAAATTATCGTGAACTGAAGAAGAAGAAGAAGAAGAAGAAGAAGGAGGAGAAGAGGAAGATGGAGGAAGAGGAAGAAGAAGAAGAATGGAGGAAGAAGAGGAAATAGAGAAGAAGAAGAAGAGGAAATTTAAAATAATGTTTGATTCACTCTCTAGTAAAGAATTAAAGAAAATGAAGAAGAGAAAGTTGGTGAAAATGTGACTCAAGTGACAAATACTTTCTTTCTTTCTTTCTTTCTTTCTTTCTTTTTTCTACCACACTACCACACTTATCACACTCTACCACACCACCACACTCTACCACACTCTACCACACCACCACACTCTACCACACCACCACACTACCATTTTTTCCCCATACTACCAAACTCCACCACCACACTTCTACCACACCCCACACAACAACACTACACTACCACCACTACCACCACGCCACGCACCACTACTAACAATCCACTACCACCACCACCACTACCACACCAACTACCACCACGCCACGCACCACTACTAACAATCCACTACCACCACCACCACTACCACACCAACTACCACCACGCCACGCACCACTACTAACAATCCACTACCACCACTACCACCACACACCGCTTCACATTTCCGGCTTAGTGGTCGTGGCTGAGTGGATTTTAACCCTTGACCCGTCCACCAGCTCATGGGTTCGACCTTCACAGAGTTATCTAGCTAATGAACCGTCAATGAAGGCTGGCTCACCTGAACCTCCTCACCCAGGGCAAGGTAGAGTGACTGTTGTCCTTACCTGTACCTGACTGTGTGGTGGAAGAATGTTTATCCTCTCTCTCTCTCTCTCTCTCTCTCCCTTAGTTATCACCTCCTCTGCTTATAAATATTTATGTCTACCTCACACCCTTCCCCCCCCCCCCTTACCCTCGATCTCCCTCCTCCCTCTCTTTCTCCACCTCCCCCCCCTTACCCTCTATCTCACTCCTCCCTCTCTTTCTCCTCCCCCCCCCCCACCACCACTACCCCCTAGGGTGTGACAACTGGGACTGGCTAAGTTATAATTACCGTACAATATTCTTCACAAAGTTTCCTCTCTTGCAACTTGTTAACGTCTGAGGCGTTTTTACGAGGCAGTCGGATTCTTGTCTTTACCTCTAGACGTTTTTATAAGCTGGTGGATTTATGTAATTAAGTGGGTGGATTCTTGTGGATTTTTGCTGTTTATTTTGTTATATATAATAGTAAAGGAAAGAATAATAATAATAAGAAGAATTATTTTGTTTTTCCGTTCCTTTGTCATTCTTATTCTCCTAATCTTGGTCGTCTTCCATCTTTTGTGTGTTCTTTCATTGCCTTCTTCCTCAACTTCCTTCTTCGTGTTCTTCCACTTCCTTCTTCGTGTTCTTCCACTTCCTTCTTCGTGTTCCTCCACTTCCTTCTTCGTGTTCCTCCACTTCCTTCTTCGTGTTCCTCCACTTCCTTCTTCGTGTTCCTCCACTTCCTTTTTCCTTATTCATTTGTCTCTCCCTTTGTTCCTCCTTCTTTCATCCCTTCTTTACCCTTCTTATTTTTTGTCTCTTCTCCCTCGTTCGTTATCTTTCTTTTATGTCTCTCCTTCTCATCATTGTCACCAGCGTTGTATATATAAGTTTCAAGAGGAAAGAAGGAAGAATGGAAGGAAGGAAGGAAGGAAGGAAGGAAGGCAGGAAGGAAGGATAAATTTGTCTCTAGTGAGGATGTCTGACATTAGCTTATATTTCCCGAAATCAACTTATCCTCTTCTAACCCACTGTCTCACCCACTGTCTCACCTACTGTCTCACCCACTGTCTCACCTACTGTCTCACCCGCTCTCACCTACTGTCTCACCTACTGTCTCACCTACTGTCTCACCTACTGTCTCACCCGCTCTCACCTACTGTCTCACCTACTGTCTCACCCACTGTCTCACCTACTGTCTCACCTACTGTCTCACCCACTGTCTCACCTACTGTCTCACCTACTGTCTCACCCACTGTCTCACCCACTGTCTCACCTACTGTCTCACCCACTGTCTCACCTACTGTCTCACCCACTGTCTCACCTACTGTCTCACCCACTGTCTCACCCACTGTCTCACCTACTGTCTCACCCACTGTCTCACCTACTGTCTCACCCACTGTCTCACCCACTGTCTCACCCACTGTCTCACCCACTGTCTCACCTACTGTCTCACCCACTGTCTCACCCGCTGTCTCACCTACTGTCTCACCCACTGTCTCACCTACTGTCTCACCTACTGTCTCACCCACTGTCTCACCTACTGTCTCACCCACTGTCTCACTTACTGTCTCACCCACTGTCTCACCTACTGTCTCACCCACTGTCTCACCCGCTGTCTCACCTACTGTCTCACCCGCTGTCTCACCTACTGTCTCACCCACTGTCTCACCTACTGTCTCACCCACTGTCTCACCTACTGTCTCACCTACTGTCTCACCCACTGTCTCACCTACTGTCTCACCCACTGTCTCACCTACTGTCTCACCCGCTGCCTCACCTACTGTCTCACCTACTGTCTCACCCACTGTCTCACCTACTGTCTCACCTACTGTCTCACCCGCTGTCTCACCTACTGTCTCACCCACTGTCTCACCCACTGTCTCACCTACTGTCTCACCCGCTGTCTCACCTACTGTCTCACCCACTGTCTCACCTACTGTCTCACCCACTGTCTCACCTACTGTCTCACCCACTGTCTCACTTACTGTCTCACCCACTGTCTCACCTACTGTCTCACCCACTGTCTCACCTACTGTCTCACCCGCTGTCTCACCTACTGTCTCACCCACTGTCTCACCTACTGTCTCACCTACTGTCTCACCCACTGTCTCACCTACTGTCTCACCCACTGTCTCACCTACTGTCTCACCCACTGTCTCACCCACTGTCTCACCTACTGTCTCACCCGCTGTCTCACCTACTGTCTCACCCACTGTCTCACCCGCTGTCTCACCTACTGTCTCACCCGCTGTCTCACCCACTGTCTCACCCACTGTCTCACCTACTGTCTCACCCACTGTCTCACCTACTGTCTCACCTACTGTCTCACCCGCTGTCTCACCTACTGTCTCACCCACTGTCTCACCTACTGTCTCACCCACTGTCTCACCCGCTGTCTCACCTACTGTCTCACCCGCTGCCTCACCCACTGCCTCACCCACTGTCTCACCTACTGTCTCACCCACTGTCTCACCTACTGTCTCACCTACTGTCTCACCTACTGTCTCACCCGCTGTCTCACCTACTGTCTCACCCACTGTCTCACCCGCTGTCTCACCTACTGTCTCACCCGCTGTCTCACCTACTGTCTCACCTACTGTCTCACCCACTGTCTCACCCACTGTCTCACCTACTGTCTCACCCACTGTCTCACCTACTGTCTCACCCACTGTCTCACCCACTGTCTCACCTACTGTCTCACCCACTGTCTCACCCGCTGTCTCACCCGCTGTCTCACCTACTGTCTCACCTACTGTCTCACCCGCTGTCTCACCCGCTGTCTCACCTACTGTCTCACCCACTGTCTCACCCGCTGTCTCACCTACTGTCTCACCCACTGTCTCACCCGCTGTCTCACCTACTGTCTCACCCACTGTCTCACCCACTGTCTCACCTACTGTCTCAACTCTGGTAAGACGGAGGCAAGTGACAGATAGTTTACAGGAAGGAGTTTGATCTTCGCCTTTACTATTGTATTAAGTTTCATGCTTGAGGATGAGTGGGTGGAGAGGGGTGAGTGGGTGGAGAGGGGTAAGGGGGTGGAGAGGGGTGAGGAGAGGGGTGAGGTGGTGGAAAGGGGTAAGGGGGTGGAGAGGGGTGAGGGGGTGGAGAGGGGTGAGGGGAGGGGTGAGTGGGTGGAGAGGGGTGAGGGGTGGAGAGGGGTGAGGGGTGGAGAGGGGTGAGGTGGTGGAGAGGGGTAAGGGGTTGAAGAGGGGTAAGGGGGTGGAGAGGGGTGAGGGGGTGGAGAGGAGTGAGGAGAGGGGTGAGGGGGTGGAGAGGGGTGACGGGGTGGAGAGGGGTGAGGGGAGGGGTGAGGTGGTGGAGAGGGGTGAGGTGGTGGAGAGGGGTGAGGTGGTGGAAAGGGGTAAGGGGGTGGAGAGGGGTGAGGGGGTGGAGAGGGGTGAGGGGAGGGGTGAGGTGGTGGAAAGGGGTAAGGGGGTGGAGAGGGGTGAGGGGGTGGAGAGGGGTGAGGGGAGGGGTGAGGGGTGGGAGGGGTGTGGAGAGGGGTGAGGGGTGGAGAGGGGTGAGGTGGTGGAGAGGGGTAAGGGGTTGAAGAGGGGTAAGGGGGTGGAGAGGGGTGAGGGGGTGGAGAGGAGTGAGGAGAGGGGTGAGGGGGTGGAGAGGGGTGAGGGGGTGGAGAGGGGTGAGGGGGTGGTGAGGAGAGGGGTGAGTGGGTGGAGAGGGGTGAGGGATGGAGAGGGGTGAGGGGGTGGAGAGGGGTGGAGAGGTCGAAGGATGAGGGAGTGAGTGGGAAGAAGAGAGGTGAGGAGGAGAGGAGGAGAGGAGGAGGATGGATTAATGAGTGAGGATATGGAGGAGTGAGAGAGGGAGGAAGAAGGAAGGACAAGGAAGTGAGAAATAGACGGAAGGGGAGGGAGAAGACCGAGGAGGAGGAAGAAGAAAGAGAAGGAGGGAAGGCAAGAAAGGAAGAGGAGGGAAGTGGAATTTTGGGAGAATAATTTCGATACTAAGGGAAGGAGAGAGAGAGAGAGAGAGAGAGAGAGAGAGAGAGAGAGAGAGAGAGAGGTTTACCCCCCTACTTCCGACTCAGTAGATACCACCCCCCCTCACTATCGGTATTTCCCCCTCCCCTTCCCCCTTCCCCTTCGTCTTCTCAGTTCCCTCCTTCGGGCCCTACCATCGTTAACCGATACCCGATGGAAGGTGTTGGACGCTGCCATGAAAGTTATCGGTCGAGGGATCATACATGAGAGTTATGGCCTAGCTGGCAACCATCCCTCCACGGCCTGGGTAAAATGTGTCTTTCCTGTGTCAAGAGCAAGTTGTTGTAGAGTGTTGTGTGTTGTGTTGTAGAGTGTTGTGTTGTAGAGTGTTGTGTTGTAGAGTGTTGTGTGGTGTGTTGTAGAGTCTTGTGTTGTGTTGTAGAGTGTTGTGTTGTGTTGTGTTGTGTTGTGTGTTGTAGAGTGTTGTGTTGTAGAGTGTTGTGTGTTGTGTTGTAGAGTGTTGTGTGGTGTGTTGTGTTGTAGTGTGTTGTGTTGTGTTGTGTTGTGTGTTGTAGAGTGTTGTGTTGTAGAGTGTTGTGTGTTGTGTTGTAGAGTGTTGTGTGGTGTGTTGTGTTGTAGAGTGTTGTGTGTTGTAGAGTGTTGTGTTGTAGAGTGTTGTGTGTTGTGTTGTGTTGTAGAGTGTTGTGTGTTGTGTTGTGTTGTAGAGTGTTGTGTGGTGTTGTGTTGTAGAGTGTTGTGTGTTGTGTTGTGTTGTAGAGTGTTGTGTGGTGTTGTGTTGTGTTGTAGAGTGTTGTGTGGTGTTGTGTTGTGTTGTAGAGTGTTGTGTGGTGTTGTGTTGTGTTGTAGAGTGTTGTGTGTTGTAGAGTGTTGTGTGGTGTGTTGTAAAGTGTTGTGTTGTAGAGTGTTGTGTTGTAGAGTGTTGTGTATAGAGTGTTGTGTTGTGTTGTGTTGTGTTGTAGAGTGTTGTGTTGTGTTTTAGGTTAGGTTAGGTTAGGTCAGGTTAGTGTTAGGTCAGTTTCGGTTATCCTTAGGTCAGGTTAGGTTAGGTTCGGTTACCGTTGGGTTAGGTTAGGTTAGGTTAGGTTAGGTTCGGTTACCGTTGGGTTAGGTTAGGTTAGGTTAGGTTCGGTTACCGTTGGGTTAGGTTAGGTTATCGTGAACTAAGTTAAATAAGATAGGGAGCTAATCTTTAGGTGATCCATATTTTCGTTTATTTACATGATAATACTACCAAGGTTAAAGGCATTTACTTTGTGGGTCTTTAATGGAATATTAGAATCTCTCTCTCTCTCTCTCTCTCTCTCTCTCTCTCTCTCTCTCTCTCTCTCTCTCTCTCTCCTATATGACACCCACACTACTAGTAATTTGTATTATTCTCACTTAAATTATTGATGGTATGAAAATAAAAGTGCCTCGTGTGTTAAAGTTTGTAAATCACTTTAATAATTCTGTTGTGTATAGTTGTATTAATTATCGTGGGAGTGAAATACATTATTTGTATGTTTGAGTATTATGTTGTATTATTCTTAGTGATACTCTTGTATTTGTAGTACTAGTGTAATTTATTTTTATATGTAGTTAATTTATTGTGCTTTTAGTTATTATATTGTATTTGTGTAATTAATTGTATTTGTTACCTGTATAATTTATATTAACCTGTGTGAAGTATTCGTATTGTAAACTCTTGTCTTCAAGTGAGGTGTGGTGAGGTAAGGTGAGGTGTGGTGAGGTAAGGTGAGGTGTGGTGAGGTAAGGTGAGGTGTGGTGAGGTAAGGTGAGGTGTGGTGAGGTGTGGTGAGGTAAGGTGAGGTGTGGTGAGGTAAGGTGAGGTGTGGTGAGGTAAGGTGAGGTGTGGTGAGGTAAGGTTAGGTGTGGTGAGGTAAGGTGAGGTGAGGTGAGGTGTGGTGAGGTAAGGTGAGGTGTGGTGAGGTAAGGTGAGGTGTGGTGAGGTAAGGTGAGGTGTGGTGAGGTAAGGTGAGGTGTGGTGAGGTAAGGTTAGGTGTGGTGAGGTAGGTGTGGTGAGGTGAGGTGTGGTGAGGTAAGGTTAGGTGTGGTGAGGTAAGGTGAGGTAAGGTGTGGTGAGGTAAGGTTAGGTGTGATGAGGTAAGGTTAGGTGTGGTGAGGTGAGGTGAGGTAGGTGAGGTGAGGTGAGGTGTGGTGAGGTAAGGTTAGGTGTGGTGAGGTAAGGTGAGGTGTGGTGAGGTAAGGTGAGGTGTGGTGTGGTAAGGTTAGGTGTGGTGAGGTAAGGTTAGGTGTGGTGAGGTAAGGTGAGGTGTGGTGAGGTAAGGTTAGGTGTGGTGAGGTGAGGTGAGGTGAGGTGAGGTGGTGAGGTAAGGTTAGGTGTGGTGAGGTAAGGTTAGGTGTGATGAGGTGAGGTGTGGTGAGGTGAGGTGTGGTGAGGTAAGGTGAGGTGTGGTGAGGTAAGGTGAGGTGTGGTGAGGTAAGGTGAGGTGTGGTGAGGTAAGGTTAGGTGTGGTGAGGTGAGGTGTGGTGAGGTAAGGTGAGGTGTGGTGAGGTAAGGTGAGGTAGGTGTGGTGAGGTAAGGTTAGGTGTGAGGTGGTTAGGTTAGGTGTGTTGAGGTGTGGTGTGGTGAGGTGAGGTAAGGTTAGGTGTGGTGAGGTAGGTGTGGTGAGGTAGGTAGGTGTGGTGAGGTGAGGTGAGGTGTGGTGAGGTAAGGTGAGGTGTGGTGAGGTAAGGTGAGGTGTGGTGAGGTAAGGTAGGTGTGGTGAGGTAAGGTGAGGTGTGGTGAGGTAAGGTTAGGTGTGGTGAGGTTAGGTGAGGTGTGGTGAGGTAAGGTGAGGTGTGGTGAGGTAAGGTTAGGTGTGGTGAGGTAAGGTGAGGTGTGGTGAGGTAAGGTGAGGTGTGGTGAGGTAAGGTGAGGTAAGGTGTGGTGAGGTAAGGTGAGGTGTGGTGAGGTAAGGTGAGGTGTGGTGAGGTAAGGTGAGGTGTGGTGAGGTAAGGTTAGGTGGGGTGAGGTAAGGTTAGGTGGGGTGAGGTAAGGTGAGGTGTGGTGAGGTGAGGTAAGGTGTGGTGAGGTAAGGTGAGGTGTGGTGAGGTAAGGTTAGGTGTGGTGAGGTAAGGTGAGGTGTGGTGAGGTAAGGTGAGGTGTGGTGAGGTAAGGTGAGGTGTGGTGAGGTAAGGTTAGGTGTGGTGAGGTAAGGTGAGGTGTGGTGAGGTAAGGTGAGGTGTGGTGAGGTAAGGTGAGGTGTGGTGAGGTGAGGTGTGGTGAGGTAAGGTTAGGTGTGGTGAGGTAAGGTGAGGTTAGGTGTGGTGAGGTAAGGTGAGGTGTGGTGAGGTAGGTAGGTGAGGTGTGGTGAGGTAAGGTGAGGTGTGGTGAGGTGTGGTGAGGTGAGGTGTGGTGAGGTAAGGTGAGGTGTGGTGAGGTGTGGTGAGGTAAGGTGTGGTGAGGTAAGGTGAGGTGTGGTGAGGTAAGGTAAGGTGAGGTGTGGTGAGGTAAGGTAAGGTGAGGTGTGGTGAGGTAAGGTGAGGTGTGGTGAGGTGAGGTGTGGTGAGGTAGGTGAGGTGAGGTGTGGTGAGGTAAGGTTAGGTGTGGTGAGGTAAGGTGAGGTGTGGTGAGGTAAGGTGAGGTGTGGTGAGGTGTGGTGAGGTAAGGTGAGGTGTGGTGAGGTAAGGTGAGGTGTGGTGAGGTAAGGTGAGGTGTGGTGAGGTAAGGTGAGGTGTGGTGAGGTAAGGTGTGGTGAGGTAAGGTGAGGTGTGGTGAGGTAAGGTGAGGTGTGGTGAGGTAAGGTGAGGTGTGGTGAGGTTAGGTGAGGTGTGGTGAGGTAGGTGAGGTGTGGTGAGGTGTGGTGAGGTAAGGTAGGTGTGGTGAGGTAAGGTGAGGTGTGGTGAGGTAAGGTGTGGTGAGGTAAGGTAGGTGTGGTGAGGTAAGGTGAGGTGTGGTGAGGTAAGGTTAGGTGTGGTGAGGTGAGGTGAGGTGTGGTGAGGTAAGGTAGTGGTGAGGTAAGGTGAGGTGAGGTGTGGTGAGGTAAGGTGAGGTGTGGTGAGGTAAGGTGAGGTGTGGTGAGGTAAGGTAAGGTGAGGTGTGGTGAGGTGAGGTGTGGTGAGGTAAGGTGAGGTGTGGTGAGGTGTGGTGAGGTAAGGTGTGGTGAGGTGAGGTGAGGTGTGGTGAGGTAAGGTAGGTGAGGTGTGGTGAGGTGTGGTGAGGTAAGGTAAGGTGAGGTGTGGTGAGGTAAGGTGAGGTGTGGTGAGGTGTGGTGAGGTAAGGTGAGGTGTGGTGGTGAGGTAAGGTTAGGTGTGGTGAGGTAAGGTGAGGTGTGGTGAGGTAAGGTGAGGTGTGGTGAGGTGGTGTGGTGAGGTAAGGTGAGGTGTGGTGAGGTAAGGTGAGGGGTGTGGTGAGCTAGGTAGAGGTGAGGTGAGGAGTGTGGTGAGCTAGGTAGGTGTGGTGAGGTAGGTGAGGTGTGGTGAGGTAGGTGAGGTGTGGTGAGGTAAGGTGAGGTGTGGTGAGGTAAGGTGAGGTGTGGTGAGGTGTGGTGAGGTAGGTAGAGGTGAGGTAAGGTGAGGGGTGTGGTGAGCTAGGTAGAGGTGAGGTGAGGTAAGGTGAGGTGTGGTGAGGTAATTAGGTGTGGTGAGGTAAGGTGAGGTGTGGTGAGGTGAGGTGTGGTGAGGTAAGGTGAGGTGTGGTGAGGTAAGGTGAGGTGTGGTGAGGTAAGGTGAGGTGTGGTGAGGTAAGGTGAGGTGTGGTGAGGTAAGGTGAGGTGTGGTGAGGTAAGGTGAGGTGTGGTGAGGTGTGGTGAGGTAAGGTGAGGTGTGGTGAGGTAAGGTGAGGTGTGGTGAGGTAAGGTTAGGTGTGGTGAGGTAAGGTGAGGTGTGGTGAGGTTAGGTGTGGTGAGGTAAGGTTAGGTGTGGTGAGGTAAGGTTAGGTGTGGTGAGGTAAGGTGAGGTGTGGTGAGCTAGGTAGAGGTGAGGTGAGGGGTGTGGTGAGGTAGGTAGGTGTGGTGAGGTAAGGTTAGGTGTGGTGAGGTAAGGTGAGGTGTGGTGAGGTAAGGTGAGGTGTGGTGAGGTGAGGTGTGGTGAGGTGAGGTGTGGTGAGGTAAGGTGAGGTGTGGTGAGGTAAGGTGAGGTGTGGTGAGGTGAGGTGGTGAGGTGAGGTGTGGTGAGGTAAGGTGAGGTGTGGTGAGGTAAGGTGAGGTGTGGTGAGGTAAGGTTAGGTGTGGTGCGGTAAGGTTAGGTGTGGTGAGGTAAGGTGAGGTTAGGTGTGGTGAGGTAAGGTAAGGTGTGGTGAGGTGTGGTGAGGTGAGGTGAGGTGTGGTGAGGTAAGGTGAGGTGTGGTGAGGTAAGGTGAGGTGTGGTGAGGTAAGGTGTGATACATTTAACTCAGTAAGGGGGAACTGCGTCTCTCCCGTGTGGTATCATAGCTAAAGTTATATGCAAGATTAGACACACTACTAATATTATTATCTACGTGAGGTACTAAGATAACACAGTACAGTACGTGGGACTATAAATGGTTTGTTTATTAGAGGTGAGAGATGGAGGGAAGAGGTCGGAGTCTACCTGTCGGCATTGATGTTGTTTTTCATTTATATCTTAATTCTTCATTTTTAGGAAATGTATGGAAGTTTTATGTTCCCCTCTCGTTTGCATAAGGAATTACACCCAAACACTACAGAGTTAAGTAACAGAGGACACCAGTTTTCACGGTAGTGGGTGCAGCCGACTGTATACTCTTATGCCGTCATGCTCGCTGGGTTACTAATGTGCTGGTCGCTTCTTGCACGAGATTAGAATTGAATTGTGTATGTGTGTGTGTGTGTGTGTGTGTAATGACCTCCACCCCTGCCTTAGTAACAATGATATATATTTACCTATACTGGTTTAGCCTGCTGGTTGGGTAGGAATGTGTTGTGTTATGCCGTGTTGTGTTGCGTGCTGGTGTGTTGTGTGTTAAATCTCTGTTGTGTTACGGAGTTAATGTATTTACCTGTTAAGTCAGTATACATTTTGTGTCCCAACGGTTGCTTAAGTGAATATGTTTCAAGTCCAACGTAGATATTTGTCATGGTACTGCTCGACTGGAAATATATCAAGTCAAACAATTGTATATTATTTTTTCAGTTTCGTGTTGGTGAATATGTTTCAACTCCAATACCAATTATTTATATTATACTTAACTTGTCACATATTTATTTATAGTGGGAAAAAATTGTGAAATGGACATAATTTCACAAAAATAAATTTAATTATTCCGAAAAGAAGATGAAATGAATACTTAAGTAAAATTCCTTTAAATTATTTGCCAAACTAGAAAAAATTTTTAATTGATTTAAACTGAAATAATAAAACAATTAAAAATAAAATAAAAATAAATTTACAAATACACTAAAAAATAAACGAATTAAAAAGTAACAAAAAATCAAAACAAAGGACTCAGATAAATTAATAAACAAGCAAAAAACAAAAACAAATTAAATTAAACAAAAAAAAGCCTTGAGTCGTCGAGGAAGACAAAACGGCTTCAATTAAGAGCCGGTAAAGTTTTATTCCTTTCGTCTCTTTCAGCCGGAGGAAAAACAGGACAATTTTCCTCATTATGTAAAATTGCTCCTAAAAGTTACCTTCTCTGGCTGAGGACAATAATATTTGAGCTGAGTCAGAGTTTTGGGCTCAGGTCAATAATATCCGAGTTGAGTGAGATTAGTAGTAGTAGTAGTAGTAGCAATAGTAGTTTTGAAGATAGTAGTGGTACTAGGGAAGCACCCAACAACACTACCACCACAACACCTTAACCTGACCAATTTCTAACCTAACCTAACCTCTCACCACCTCCTCTCGGGTAGACTCGACCAGACCAAAGATCTAGGTGTATTTGTTAGCAACGACTTGAAACCTAGAAAACAATGTATTAGCGTTCACAACAAGGCAAACAGGATTCTTGGGTTCATATCTAGGTCTGTGAGTAACAGAACTGCTGACGTTATCTTGAAACTTTACCTAGCATTAGTGAGGCCACACATGGATTATGCGGTTCAGTTCTGGTGTCCTTATTATAGAATGGACATAGATTCTTTGGAGAGAGTACAGAGAAGAATGACAAAAATGATCCATAATATTAGAAACCTTCCATATGAAGAAAGACTGAAAAGCTTAGGCTTACATTCATTAGAGAGGCGTAGAGTTAGGGGAGATATGATAGAGGTGCACAAGTGGGTAAGTGGGATTAACAAGGGTAAAATGGAAGATGTTCTGAAGCTCAGTAATAACGAAATAACTAGAACAAATGGCTTTAAATTAGATAAATTCCGATTCAGAAAGGATATAGGCAAGCACTGGTTTGGTAATAGAGTTGTGGATATGTGGAATAGGCTACCGAGTGCTATAGTAGGATCGGGGACGCTAGGGAGCTTCAAGACGAAGTTGGATAGGCACATGGAAGTGCTGGGATGGGTGTGAAAGGGATCTGCCCTGTATGGGCCAGTCGGCCTCCTGCAGTATCCCACTTTCTTATGTTCTTATGTTCTTATAACCACTCCGCCACTGTACCGTCCTTTGGTTGTGTATCACTGTGCTTGTTGCTATGTGTTTGTCGAGTTGCTGTGTTTGTTTGTTTGAGTGTTTGTTTTACTCTTGTTTGGCGTGACTTTTTTTCCGTTTGTATGATGCTGTTTATGTTCCGTACAAACCTGTCTGATTGTTTGTTTGTGTGTATGTATGTATGTATGCGTGGGTGTGTATATTTGTATGTGTTTGTACGGAAGATTGAGTGTGTGTGTGTGTGTGTGTGTGTGTGTGTGTGTGTGTAGGCCGCTCCTCAGTGGTAAGTCTCGGCAGGAAGAACACACTGCCTTGGTGACAACTCTCCTCTATGCTAATGTTATGCTGGTGGGGGGGAGGTCGGGTGGAGGAGGTGGTCAGGTGGTGGGGGAGGTGGTCAGGGGGTGAGGAGAAGGGAGGAAGGAGGGATATCACCATCTCCCGTGTGTGTGTGTTGTTTTAATCAGACATAACATAACAGTCAGTCAGTCAGTCAGTCAGTCAGTCAGTCAGTCAAATAAAATCATCATAGAGCTGACTGACAGAGCAAAAATAATCCAGCAAAGTCCAAGGGTTGGCAGTGACACCATCCAGACTTATCATGAGTTAAGGCTGATAGCAGTGAAATCCAAGGGTTGGCAGTGACACCATCCAGACTTATCATGAGTTAAGGCTGATAGCAGTGAAATCCAAGGGTTGGCAGTGAGAGTCAGATTTATGTTGAGGTGGCAGCCAAGGATTAAATCTGAGAGAGAGATGAAGGGCGCCGTAAATCTGATGTCTCACGGATCTACGACCTTATTCAACACATGTCTGTCTGTCTGTCTGTCTGTCTGTCTCTAAGACCTAACACAACAACATCACTACACAACGACCTTATATTTCTACCTTACTTGACCATTGTTATGTTTTTGGGGGGGTCAACTTCTTGTTTTGGTCACGTTAAATGGTCACTTTTCCTGCCCAGTGAACGGAACGGGACAACATTATCCTAGAGAGGCAATTTTCTTGTTTTTGTCTATGTTTGTTTTTGTCTTTGTTTGTGTTTTTGTTTACGTAGTGTGGATCAGAGGTATAGTTCTTATAGTCTGTGGGAGCTTTGGCAGCCATCTTGGTATCGTGGTTTTAAAGTGAGTAAGTTAATTAATTACCTTCTCATACCTGTGTCTTTGTTATGGCTTAAGCGAGTCAGGTAGATAACATCACCTGGAGATTAGACGCCCTCCGTTTATTACACCTGATGACCCACCAATGCTATCTGGAGGGGTTAGGTCAGGTCAGGTCAGGTTAGCGAATTAGCGTTATTAAGCTTCCTTTAGATACCTCCTCACTTCTATAAAAAAAACTTAACTCTGGAACTTTTAAGAATCTAAGACTTGGTGGGTGAGGGTGTGACGTTGATTAGGGGCAGGGTGACGGGCTCTACCTCCTATGTGACGCCCCTTTCACGCCCTCATTTTGTCTCAGACGTCACTCCTGCGTCACATGAAGAGGGAGGAAACCTGAACTGGGTGTCTGTCGCTCCCTTATCAGTGCTGCTGCTGGTGTGTGTGTGTGTGTGTGTGTGTGTGTGTGTGTGTGTGTCACCTCCAGTTCCACGTGTCTTTCCTTGACCCACAAACAACACCCATGTCCACATCGCCAAGTTACCCGTATACACATCCGGTTCGGCCCATTTTTTCCACCCGTATTATGTAACATGTTAGGATCAGAATATTTTTTTACGGGCATTAGCTCACCAGGGCACAGGTCACCGACTCACATCAGGGCCTGGGGGACGAAAATATAATAATAATAATAAATAAAGTAGATAAAAGTAGATAAAAATTATATTAAAAAAATACAAAATAATAACAATAACCATAAATAAATATACAAATGTAAAAATAAATCAAGAGTGAGGGAAACAATTGAGACCCTACAATTGTGTGCAAATGAGGCAGAAAGTCAGATCAGCATCCTGAGACAATTTTCGTGATGCCATATGGCAGCAGGGTCTACCATTAGACAACACATTATGCTTCCAATATCTTCCCAGGCGGTAGTACCTCCCTGTTTGGTGGCTGCCTACTACGTAGTTAGAATTTCCTCTCAAGTTGCGATAATTGAACTTAAGTGTAGAGTCTCAGTGTAATTTCCTCGTCATTTTGGCGAACAACTTTGTGTCGTCTTAGGTGGACGAATTAGATACTTTCTCGCATCTATACTGTAGTTAGGAGAAAAAAATTTACTTCTGACATCTTTTGAGAATCAGAACTCTCTCTACCTTTACCTATCAAGGGGGAGAGAGGTGTGCAGGTTAGCTTATAGAGTAAGGGTGTCAGGAGAAGGAGAGAGGGGGTAAAGAGGGTGAAGAGGGGGAGGAAGAAGGGATGAGAGGGAAAGAGAGGAGGAAGATATAAGAAAATAAGGAGTCTGCAATAGTCCGGTTGGCCTGTGCATGGCTGCTCCTGTCGAGAGTTACTACCACTCTCTATCATCCATGAATCTATCTAGCCTCCTTTTAAAGCTTTCCACCGTTCCAGCACTTACTACAAAGTTGCTAAGCTTGTTCCACTCGTCCACCACCCTATTTGTGAACCAGTTCCTTCCTATCTCCCTCCTAAACCTAAACTTATCCAACTTAAATCCGTTGCTCCGAGTCCTATCCTGCTTGAATATTATAAGAACTTTATCTATATCCCCTTTATTGATTCCTTTCACCCATTTAAATACTTCTATCATATCTCCCCGCACTCTTCGTCTTTCTAGGGAAAACATGGATCAACCTAGACACACGTGAGTTACCAGTCGAATACCAAATTGCGGGTTACAAACTGTTCCATACCGATAGGCAGACCAGGAAAGGAGGCGGAGTAGCAATCTATGTTAGGGATAATCTGAAGTGTGAAATAAATAAGGAAATAAAAACTGAGCGGAATACACAAACAATTTGGATAGAATTAATCGACGGTAGGGAAAAATTAATCACAGGAGTAATATATAGACCTCCCAATCTTGATAGAGTCAATGAGCGACTTATCTGGGATGAAATGCGCAGGGCTTCCATACACAACAAAGTCTGTATAGTAGGCGACTTTAACCTTGGCCAAATAGATTGGACCGACCTTACGGGAAACTCAGAATCAGAAGATTTTCTCGAGACGATCCAGGACTGTTTTCTAAGTCAACATATAACCGAACCCACACGGGGTAATAATATACTCGATTTAGTTCTGTCAAACAGAGAAAACCTCATTAGCAGTGTCGAGGTAGGGAACGAACTTGCAAACAGGGATCACAAAGAAATTAGATTCCAGTTAGATTTTCAGGGCAGACGTAAGGAAAATTCCACTAAAGTACCAGATTTCAGAAGGGCAAACTTTGACAGTTTAAAGAGACAGCTGAGAGAGGGGGTGTCGCACTTGGCCGTGAACCTGACAGATGACACCGACCTGATAACGAGATCTGAGATTGCCGAGTTCCACGACAATTTAAATAGTGAGTTACTTAATGCACAAAGGCAGAACATACCATACAAAAAATTCAGATCAGACAACAATGACCCTAAATGGATAAATAATTATTTAAAGAACATCATTGGCCAAAGGAAGGCTATAGGTAGAAGGATAAATCGTGGCGAAATTCACCTCCGGGACTATTATAGGGTATTGGCGAGTAGGGTTAAAACCGAGGTAAGGAAAGCAAAGAGGAATAATGAGGTAAGGATAGCAAGGGAGGCGAAGACAAACCCCAAAGGATTCTACCAAATGTATCAAACTAAAACACGAGAAAAGATTGGACCTATACGATCAGACACCGGCGAGCTCACTGATAACGACAGAGAAATGAGCAATAATTTGAATAAATATTTTTCAACAGTTTTCACCACCGAAAATTTAAACATGGTACCCGAGGCACCGACTCTATTCAGAGATAGTGAAGAAAACAAATTAAGCGAGATAGTAGTGACTAGTAACGATGTTAGTAAGCAAATAGACAAACTAAAGCCTAATAAGTCACCTGGTCCCGATGAGATATTTGCCAGAGTATTAAAGGAATGTAAGGAAGAGCTTAGTATGCCCTTAGCAAAGTTGTTTAACATGTCCTTAAAAACAGGTGTAGTACCAGAATCATGGAGGATAGCGAATGTAATACCGATTTTCAAGAAGGGGGATAGATCACTATCCTCTAACTACCGCCCAATCAGTCTAACATCAATAGAAGGCAAATTACTGGAAGCAATCATTTCAAACTCTATTCGAAATCGCCTGGAGAAGCACAAGTTGATCAATGATTCCCAGCATGGCTTCACAAGCGGACTTTCTTGTCTAACTAATCTATTAACATTCTTTTCATCAGTTTTCGAATCGGTGGACGAGGGGCACAATTATGATGTGGTATATCTCGACTTTAGCAAAGCCTTCGACAGAGTCCCCACGAAAGACTAATTAGAAAGGTAGAAGCTCATGGCATCAAAGGTAACATCCTTAAATGGATTAGGGCGTGGTTACAGGACAGGAAACAGCAAGTGAGCATTAACGGCACTAAGTCCCATTGGAGCAACGTCACAAGTGGAGTTCCCCAAGGCTCAGTACTTGGACCATTATTATTTATTATAAACATAAACGACATAGATATCGGCATTGACAGCAACATAAGTAAATTTGCTGATGACACTAAAATAGGACGTGTTATTAAATCTGACGAGGACTCGGCAAAACTACAGGAAGATCTAAACAAATTTTTCGAATGGTCTGAAAAATGGCAGATGAAAATCAACTTGGACAAATGTAAAGTACTCAGTATAGGAGATGTAAACAGGGAAACCAGATACCAGATGAACAATGATGCCATAGAGAAATCCGACTGCCAGAAAGATTTAGGAGTAATGATAAGTAGGAACCTTAAGCCAAGTAAACAATGTGTTTTTGCCCGTAACAAGGCTAATAAAGTACTTGGGTTCATACAAAGGAGTGTTAGTTACAAGACTAGCGAGGTCATCGTAAAACTGTATCTTGCTCTTGTGAGACCACACCTGGATTACGCAGTTCAGTTCTGGTCACCGTATTACAGAATGGATATAGAATCCTTGGAAAGAATTCAGAGGAGAATGACAAGACTAATCCCGGGCATTAGGAACCTTGAGTATAGAGACAGGTTAAAGCATCTTAATTTGCACTCCCTCGAGAGACGTAGAGCGAGGGGCGACCTGATAGAGGTGTATAAGTGGAAGTCAGGGTTAAACAAAGGGGACATTACAAAGGTACTCAAACTATCCAACCAGGAGCGAACTCGTAACAATGGTTTTAAATTAGACAAATTTAAATTTAGGCGGGAAATAGGTAAACACTGGTTCGGAAACAGAGTAGTGGATGAATGGAACAAGTTACCAAATATCATCATTAACTCGAATACGCTGAATAGCTTCAAACATAGGTTGGATGCTTATATGAGCAATAGGGGTTGGGTGTAAATGGGACTGCCCAGTATGGGCCAATAGGCCCGCTGCAGTTTCCTCCATTCTTATGTTCTTATGTTAAGTTTAGTTTCTTTAATCTATCTTGATATGGAAGGTGGGAGAGGAAGGTGAGGAGGTGGAGGAGGTAAGGCGTAGTTGGAGGTCCACCTTGACACTCAGCACGGTGATCAAGGGGGAGGGTGGAGGGAGAAGGTGGAAGGGGAGGGTGGAGGTGGAAGGGGTGACTAGGTGATGGGTGAACTCCAGATGGGGGGGAGAAGGGCAAGGTGGAGAGAGAGAGAGAGAGAGAGAGAGAGAGAGAGAGAGAGAGAGAGGCTCTTAACCAGTAAATCGTAGGAATAAACAGACCCACATTTACCCTCATCTCAGCCCTCTGACTCACCGTGCAAAACAGACAGACAGACAGACAGACTTAGATACACTTGGTCGAACAAAGACAAATATTACCTGACATAAATCAACAGTGACAGACAAACACACATACAACAAACATACACACATACAACAAACATACACACATACAACAAACATACACACATACAACAAACAAACACACATACAACAAACAAACACACATACAACAAACATACACACATACAACAAACATACACACATACAACAAACATACACACATACAACAGACAAACACACATACAACAAACATACACACATACAACAGACAAACACACATACAGCAAACAAAGACACATACAACAAACATACACACATACAACAAACATACACACATACAACAAACATACACACATACAACAAACATACACACATACAACAAACATACACACATACAACAAACATACACACATACAACAAACATACACACATACAGGCACACTCTCTGAAAAATATTTATGCCCTTAGGCGCTAGACAGACAGACAGATAGACAGACATAATAATTTGAGAGAAAGAGGCATACAGAGACCACAGTGTGTGTGTGTGTGTGTGTGTGTGTGTGTGTGTCCCGCCGATGGTCACGCTGTTTCCATGTTGAATATTTATTTAATATTTGTAGGTTTTGTTGTTGTTGTTGTTCTTCTTCTTTTCTTGTTGTTGTGGTTGAAATATGGATTGGTTTTGTGTCGATGGATCACGTGAAGATTAGACACCCTAGCTTATTCCACCTAATGATTAAAAAATACACTAACGCTAATTATGGGTTAGGTTAGGTTAGGTTAGGTTAGGTTAGGTTATGTTAGGTTAGGTTATGTTATGTTACTTTAGGTTAGGTTAGGATAGCATCAGTGTGGTTAATCTTAAGGTTGTAATAAGCTAGGGCCTAATCTCCTCGTGAACCGGTTTTAATAATGCAATAAGGAGGAGTAATGTTAGTGCGTGTGTGTGTGTAGTAGCCCCGCTCCCTCTCTTATCTCACACATTGAGACTGTAGGAGCCAAGCATCACACCTGGAAATAACCTCTTAAGAAACTCCAGAATAAATCTCAACCAATCCCAGTCCTCGCACTATGTCTGCGCACCTCCCCATTGGTCGAATTGCGATCTTCTGACACCCACGAGCAAATAGCGTGCCGTGTTGCATCTCATCTGGGCGGTGCGGATCAAAACATAAACAGTCAAGATGGCGCGTGTTAGTGGTGACGTCACACCCTCATTAAAGGCTTGAAGATGAAGCCACCAGCTCGGGTTAAGCCGCCAGACGTGGCTTATGTGAGTTAGAAAACATAAAGAGGTTTGTAAAGGTTAACAAAACGTGAAGTCTGGTGTTAAGTAATAGTACAGGTGATGACCCTTGACCTTAGGAGGGAGTGAGGGAGAGGCAAAAAAAATTACCCTACGAACCTTTAAGAATCCAGACCATTATATCCTACCTTAAAATATCCCAATTATATCCGGGTATAATATCATAAAGTTAAGACAAAATAAAAAAAATATAACTTACGATCATTAGAGAAATTCCGTGTCTGTCTGTTTGTTTTGAATTTCGTGGCTAAAATGATATAGAGAAATGTGGGAGAGTAATTTTTATTAAAGGGTTTGTGACGCAGTTACCAGGTCGGGAATTGTGACCTTCTGGCTCTGTTGGTGGAGAGAGAGAGAGAGAGAGAGAGAGAGAGAGAGAGAGAGAGAGAGAGAGAGAGAGAGAGAAAATAACAAATGAGAGATAAAAAGGCAAAACAAAAACAATAAAATACCCCCAAAACAAATAAAAATAAACAAACAAATAAATGAATAAAAATAATAAGAATGAACCACAGACAAAAACACAAGCGAAACAAAAAGACCAAATAATAAGGAAAGGGGAATAATAAGAGGATGAAGAGGGGTAATGAAGGAAGCAGGGAGAGACAGGAAGTAGGGAATTAGATTAGGTTGGTTGAGTGGTTGAATTTGTGGTAGTTTTGTGCCCGGGTGTGTCAGGGAGGGCACTGGTTGAGGGTGATGGATGACTGACTGGTTGACGAGGGTAAAAGAATGGGTTTTAAACTGTTGCTGTGGGTAATGTGGGTGGGTTGTGGTTGATGTGGATAGATTGGGATAAGTATGGTGGGGTAGTGGGTGTGGATGGTTGTTATTTTTGCTATACCTGCACTACTACGATCACCATCTTTACTACAACCACCATCACTACCACTATTGCGACTACCACCATCACTGAAGAAGAAGAAGAAGAAGAAGAAGACGAAGAAAGACGAAGACGAAGACGAAGACGAAGAATTCCTCCTCTTAATATGCTCCTCTCCTCCTGCCAACACTCCTGTCCAAACACACAGTCAGTCGTCGATGTCTTAAAAACACGTGTTTACTTTGTTCCTCAAGTGGACCTATCACACCTGTCTATCTCACCTGTCTTATCTCGCCTGTATCCCACCTGTCTACTTCACCTGTCTATCTTACCTGTCTTCTTTACGTGTCTATCTTACCTGTGTGTCTCACCTGTCTGCTTCACCTATCTCACTTGTTTATCTTACCTGTCTTTTTCTTTTGTCTATCTTACCTGTCTGTCACACCTGTCTGATTCACCTGTCTATTTTACCTCTTTACTTCATCTGCCTGTTGTACGTCATCTTCATCCGTCTCTCCGTCCATCTACGTCCCTCCTTCCGTCCTTTCATCCATCCCCTTCCGTCTCTCTGTCTCTTCATTCATGTCCCTCCGTCCTTCCGTCTCTCAATCTCTCTGTTCGCCTCTCCATCCGTCTCTCCGTCTTTCCGTCCCTCCCTCCGTCTCTCCGTTCATATCTCCGTCTATTTCCGTCTATCTATCCTCCCTTCCGTCTCTCGATCCCTTTCTCTGTCCCTCCATCCATCTCCGTCCCTTCTTCCTTCTCCGTCTGTTTCACCGTCCATCAACGTCCCTCCTTCTGTCTCTCTGCCTATCTCCCCGTCCATTTCCGTCTATCTACTGTCCAACACCAAGGTACTCCAGTCCGTATAGTCAACAACTCCGGCAGTCAACTCTGAAACACTGGAGTGGTTGAGGCCAAACACTCCGGGAGAGGGAGGCGTTGTGACGTGGATTAACAAAAGGTCCTTAACTTCACTATGGGACGCCACTGTTAACATTTTATTTACCCACCAGACCATCTTTATTCGGCACAGAGACAACCCCTTAACCACCACCCACCCCACTCTCCCTCTCCCCAAGACACCACACTCCCCCAACCCCACAAACCCTAACCCACTCCCACATCCCCCAACCCAGCCCCACATCCCCCATCCCACTCCCACATCCCCCAACCCCCCCATTCCCACAACCTCCCATTCCCACAACCCCCCAAACCCTCAATCTCCTCAACCCCCCACCTTACCCACCCCAATCTCAGACTCTAGTTTAAGTAGAGGTAGTAGGCAGCTACCAAACAGGGAGGTACTACTGCCTGGGAAGATATTGGAAGCATAATGTGTTGTCTAATGGTAGACCCTGCTGCCATATGGCAACGAAAATTGTGACCAAGTCCCAGGTTGTTGATCTGACTTTCTGCCTCATTTACACACAATTGCAGGGTCTCGAGTGTTTCTCTTACTATTGACAACACAACATATAAACTGTATATCGTTTATCACTCATGATTAATTTTTCGTTTTGTATTTATTTATTATTTTTTTTCTATTAATTTCTTAATAATATTACTACTACTGTTCTACTAACACCACTAATAATAATAATAATAAATATTATCATTAATTATTATTAATTATTATTATTATTATTATTATTATTATTATTATTATTATTATTATTATTATTATATTTTTGCCACCAGGCCTTGATGTGAGTCAGTGACCTGTGCCCGGGTGGGCTAATCCTGTAAAAAAAAATATATATAAGAACATAAGAACATAAGAAAATAAGGAGTCTGCAATAGGCCGGTTGGCCTGTGCATGGCAGCTCCTGTCGAGAGTTACTACCACTCTCTATCATCCATGAATCTATCTCGCCTCCTTTTGAAACTTTCCAGAGTTCCCGCACTTACTACAAAGTTGCTAAGCTTGTTCCACTCGTCCACCACCCTATTTGTGAACCAGTTTCTTCCTATCTCCCTCCTAAACCTAAACTTATCCAACTTGAATCCGTTGCTCCGAGTCCTATCCTGCTCGGATATTATAAGAACTTTATCTATATCCCCTTTATTGATTCCTTTCACCCACTTAAATACTTTTATCATATCTCCCCGCACTCTTCGTCTTTCTAGGGAATGCAAGTTTAGTTTCTTTAACCTATCCTGATATGGAAGGTTTCTAAGTCCCGGAATCATTTTTGTCATTCTTCGCTGCACCGTCTCTAGTGAATTTATATCCATTCTATAATAGGGGCACCAGAACTGAACCGCATAATCGAGGTGCGGCCTAACTAGCGCAAGATATAGTTGCAATAAGACCTCTGCACTCTTGTTACTTACACTTCTAGATATAAAACCCAATACTCTGTTTGCCTTATTTCGAACATTAACGCACTGTTTTCTAGGCCGTAGGTCCGGGCTTGCAAGTACCCCTAGGTCTCTTTCACAAGTCGACTTCTCTAGGTTGATGTTGTTAAGGCTGTATACATTATAAGTATTTGTTCTTCCAATATTAAGTACGCTGCACTTACTGGTGTTGAATTTCATTTGCCATTTTTCAGACCACCCCTGCATTTTATTTAGATCCTCCTGTAATGCATTTGCATCCTGCCCTGAATTAATTTGCCGCCCTATTTTGGTGTCATCCGCAAACTTGCTTATGTCACTGCTGACCCCAGTATCTAGATCGTTTATGTAGATTATGAACAAGAGTGGGCCTAGTACTGACCCCTAGGGAACCCCACTGGTTACACGGCCCCACTCAGATTTAACACCATCTACGCTAACCCTCTGCGTTCTATCGGTGAACCATGATTTTATCCAATTTAAAAGTTTCCTCTCGATACCATGAGCCTTAATTTTTCTCAGAAGCCTCTGATGCGGTACTCTGTCAAATGCTTTGCTAAAGTCTAAGTAAATAACATCGTAATTTTTGTCATTATCTACTACCTCGAAGACTTTCCTAAAAAACGTTAGCAGATCTGTTAGACAAGATTTTCCCTTTGTAAACCCATGTTGAGAGTCGTAGATTAATTTGCTTTTCTCTAGATGCAATCGGATACTATCTGCTATAATTGATTCAAGAAATTTCCCCACTACTGACGTCAAACTGATCGGCCGGTAATTTGACGCTGATGCTCTGTCTCCCTTTTTGAATATGGGTACTACATTTGCCTGTTTCCACAAGTCTGGCACAACTCCAGTGTCTAATGATTTTGTAAATAAGTTTATGAGGGGTCCGCTAATCTGTTCCCTACACTCTTTTAAGACTCGAGGAAAAATTTCATCCGGCCCTGGGGATTTTGTATTCTTTAGTTTATTTATCTTCTTAAGAACATCCTCTTTTCTGATAGTGATATTCTTTAATTTCTCTTCTTCCTTTCCCTTAAATATCAGTTCCACCTCCGGAATTTCATAGCAAATTTTTTCTGTGAAAACTGATAAGAACATAAGAACATAAGAAAGTGGGATACTGCAGGAGGCCGACTGGCCCATACAGGGCAGATCCCTTTCACACCCATCCCAGCACTTCCATGTGCCTATCCAACTTCGTCTTGAAGCTCCCTAGCGTCCCCGATCCTACTATAGCACTCGGTAGCCTATTCCACATATCCACAACTCTATTACCAAACCAGTGCTTGCCTATATCCTTTCTGAATCGGAATTTATCTAATTTAAAGCCATTTGTTCTAGTTATTTCGTTATTACTGAGCTTCAGAACATCTTCCATTTTACCCTTGTTAATCCCACTTACCCACTTGTACACCTCTATCATATCTCCCATAACTCTACGCCTCTCTAATGAATGTAAGCCAAAGCTTTTCAGTCTTTCTTCATATGGAAGGTTTCTAATATTATGGATCATTTTTGTCATTCTTCTTTGTACTCTCTCCAAAGAATCTATGTCCATTCTATAATAAGGACACCAGAACTGAACCGCATAATCCATGTGTGGCCTCACTAATGCTAGGTAAAGTTTCAAGATAACGTCAGCAGTTCTGTTACTCACAGACCTAGATATGAACCCAAGAATCCTGTTTGCCTTGTTGCAAACGCTAATACATTGTTTTCTAGGTTTCAAGTCGTTGCTAACAAATACACCTAGATCTTTTTCACAAACTGAGTTTTCTATTTCCGTGTTACCTAGTTTATACTTAACGTTTGTATTCGTCTTCCCTATCTGTAGTACCTTGCATTTATCAGTATTAAAATTCATTTGCCAGTCTACTGACCACTCATGTAAGGTATCTAGATCTCTTTGAAGGTGTTCAAAGTCACTGTCTGAATTTATCACTCTCCCCATTTTGGTATCATCTGCAAATTTACTAATCCTACTAGTTATGCCTAAATCAAGATCATTAATGAATATAACAAACAGCAGAGGGCCTAATACAGATCCCTGGGGAACTCCGCTTTTGACCGCACCCCAGTCTGACTTTAATCCATTTATGCTGACTCTTTGTTTCCTACCAGTTAACCATGACCTAATCCATTTTAATAATGATCCACCTATTCCATGTGCTTCTACCTTCCTTATCAATCTCTCATGAGGGACTCTATCGAATGCTTTACTGAAATCTAAATAAATTATATCATATGACTTATCATTATCTACTGCTTCATATACTTCTGAGAAAAAGCTAAGCAAATTTGTGAGACAAGAACGTCCCTGGGTGAACCCGTGCTGAGAAGAATGAATTAAGTTGAATGTTTCAAGGTGGCTTCTGATTTTTGTAGCAATAATTGACTCTAGCAACTTGCCTATGATTGACGTGAGACTAATGGGACGGTAATTTGATGCATTTGATTTATCACCCTTTTTGAAAATCGGAACTACATTTGCAAGTTTCCAAGCTTCTGGCACTAGGCCCGATTCTAATGACTTATTAAATAAAACTGCTAATGGATTACTCAACTCATCTCTACATTCTTTTAATATTCTAGCATATACCTCGTCTGGACCAGGCGATTTATGAGGCTTCAGTTTGTTAATTACTTTAAGCACATCGTTACTAGTAATATTGATATTCATCAACATATTTTCTATACTGTCGTTATATACCTTATGAACTTCTGGAAACTGTGCGAGGTTTTCATTTGTGAATACGGAGCGAAAATGACTATTTAACGTACTACACATTTCTAACTCATCATCAGTCATTTCTCCTGTCGTAGTTTTAAGGGGACCTATTGTATCT
The DNA here is from genome assembly GCA_958450375.1 of Homarus gammarus. Lineage (NCBI taxonomy): Eukaryota > Metazoa > Arthropoda > Malacostraca > Decapoda > Nephropidae > Homarus > Homarus gammarus. The sequence goes on along the minus strand of CAUDMG010003567.1, from coordinate 1,280,165 downwards.
CTAACCTTTGATTTATACAGTTGATAAAAAGCTTTGGGGTTATTTTTCGATTCGTTTGCTACCTTGATTTCATAATTTCTCTTTGCTTTCCTAATTTCTGTTTTTACCTGTCTTGTTAGGTTCTGATAGTAACCAAGTAAGTGATTTTCGCCTTTCTTAACTTTTCTATATACTCCTTTCTTTTTCCCTAGAAGATCTAAGAGTCTATTATTCATCCATTTTGGTTGGTTCCGTATCGATCTGAATTTTCTTTTAGGGATGTGTTTATTTTGAGCATTATTGATTGTCGCAATAAATTGTTCATAAGTAGCTGCTAAATTAAATTCGGGGTTATCCCGTCCTAAGTTGACAGTTTCCGGAGGTGTGGGGGGGATTAATCTTTTGACCATAGGGTCATCCCTTAGGTCTCTCCTTAAGCTACCGTAATTAGCCTTCCTAAAATCCGGGATCAAGGCCGAATTTTCCTTCTTCCTGCCATCCCATATTATGTTAAAATATATGGCTTTATGATCACTGTTTCCTAGTTCGTCTCCAATCCCAACATCTTTTACTAGATTTTCATTATTACTGAGAACTAAATCGAGGATATTATTTCCTCTAGTGGGCGAGTTTATGAATTAATATAAAAAACTATCTTGTACTACTTCTAGAAAATCTTCAGATTCATTATCGCTAAGTTGATTTTTCCAATCTATGCCTGAAAAGTTGAAATCGCCCAACTTTGTCCTTGACCTTTGTCCTATATACCTGGAAAAATCCCTTGGGATTCGCCTTGGATTCTTTTGCTATTTTGATTTCATAGTCTCTCTTTGCTTTCCTTACATTTTTTTTAACATTCCTAGATAGTTCATTATACCTGTTTCTGAGCTGCTCCTCCCCTCCCTTTAATTTCTTATATATTCCTTTCTTTATTCCTATGTCATGTTTAAGTTTTCTGGTCATCCACCTTGGCTCATTCTTATTTGACCTAATTTTTCTGTGTGGTATATTTTGTTCTTGTGCTTTATGCAGTATACTAGTGAATATATTGTAGTCATGATCAATTGTTGTGTCATCTATGACCTCACCCCTTCCTACTGGGAACTGACGTGACTGTTCCCAGGTGACCTCACCTAGGTACCTTCTTAACCCCTGATAATCTGCCAACCGAAAGTTTGGGACTCTGACCATATTGTCATTGTTTTTCGTTTCCCAATTTAGGGTGAACCTGATTTCTCTGTGATCACTGTTACTTAGTTCGTCCCCTACTGTGATATCTCTGATAATATTTTCTTTATTTGTTAATACTAGGTCTAATATATTGTCAACTCTAGTAGGTTCTGTAATTAGTTGTTTCAAAAAATTGTCCTGTACTGCGTCTAGGAAGTCTTCAGATTCATAGTCGCCTACAATGTTGTCCCAGTCAATATTTCTGAAGTTGAAATCCCCCATAATTCACAGGTTGTTATATTTTGCTGCCCTACTCATTTCCTGCCATATGGGCTGAGCTGCTTCTTTGCCAAGACTTGGGGGCCTGTAAATCACTCCCATAATTAGTTTTTCTCTTCCTTCCGTGATTTCTACCCACACAGACTCGGTTCCTATTTCACCCTTTATTGAATTATTAGTACAACATTTTAATGTATCCTTGACGAAGAGTGCGACCCCTCCCCCCTTCCTACCTTCCCTGTCCTTGTGAAAAAGGTTGTACCCTTCTATGTGGTACTCTGATAAAAAATTTTTGCTCGCCAGATTCATCCAAGTTTCGGTGATTGCTATGACGTCTACATTCTCGGTACATACAACCGCTCTCAGCAAGTCTATTATATTTCTAACGCTCCTACTGTTTGTATAGTATACATTTAAACCTACCCTTCCCTGGTCCTGTTTTACCCCTTGTCCTGAGCAACTAATTTTACTTCCCAGGACCTGCTTGTTTTTTGACTCCCACTTTCCCCGACCCCTCTCTACTGGCGAAACCCCCCCTTCCGAGTGACAATTTCACGCTCCAGAGATGCAGACAACGTCTTAACCCCCTCACGAGACAAGTGTACTCCGTCGCGACAGTACAGGTAGTCGTTGCCAGAGAAGAGTTAAAGATGTGTGTGTGTGTGTGTGTGTGTGTTCCTAAGGCAGAAAACTTCCTCCCAGAATTTTAATGTGGCTTTATACCATCACGTGGCATCACTGTCATGATATTTACTGCCCGCCAGATACAGAAAAAATGCAGTGAACAGCGTCGTGACCAGTTCATGGCCTTCATCGACCTTACCAAAGCCTTCGACTCGGTCAAACCTGAAAAAATGTCAAATCGATCCCCTCACCTGGGAGACAGACACTTCAAACCATAATGCTTGGAGGAGCACCACACGAGAAAGTGTCAATACTTTCGAGTTCGCTCGACTGCATACCGAAGCAGACAAGCGCCAGCGCCGGAAAGACACTGTCGCCGTCCCTCCCGCACTAGATGTAGCCCTCCACACATACATCTGTGGACGACCTTGCAGGTCCCGTATCGGCCTCTTTAGTCACCTCAGAGCTCACCAACGTAGGTGACATCCTTAATAACTCATATCATTGTATCATGGCTGGATGATCGTCATACTCGAATCCGAATGACAGCAAACTAGTAGTGTGTGTATGTGTGTGTGTGTTAGAGGGAGAGAGAGAGAGGAAGCTGGCTACC